>CM062500.1:80715069-80747569 GCA_031479575.1 Coregonus ussuriensis
CCAGTGGAGTGTGCGGAGGAGGGGGGTGACGTGAGAGAACTTGGGAAGGTTGAACACCAGACGGGCTGCGGCATTCTGGATGAGTTGTAGGGGTTTAATGGCACATGCAGGGAGGCCAGCCAACAGCGAGTTGCAGTAATCCAGACGAGAGATGACAAGTGCCTGGATTAGGACCTGTGCCGCTTCCTGTGTAAGGCAGGGTCGTACTCTCCGAATGTTGTAGAGCATGAACCTGCAGGAGCGGGTCACCGCCTTGATGTTAGCGGAGAACGACAGGGTGTTGTCCAGGGTCACGCCAAGGCTCTTCGCACTCTGGGAGGAGGACACAACGGAGTTGTCAACCGTGATGGCGAGATCATGGAACGGGCAGTCCTTCCCCGGGAGGAAGAGCAGCTCCGTCTTGCCAGGGTTCAGCTTGAGGTGGTGATCCGTCATCCATACTGATATGTCTGCCAGGCATGCAGAGATGCGATTCGCCACCTGGTTATCAGAAGGGGGAAAGGAGAAGATTAGTTGTGTATCGTCAGCGTAGCAATGATAGGAGAGGCCGTGTGAGGATATGACAGAGCCAAGTGACTTGGTCTATAGGGAGAAAAGGAGAGGGCCTAGAACTGAGCCCTGGGGGACACCAGTGGTGAGAGCACGTGGTGCGGAGACAGCTTCTCGCCACGCCACTTGGTAGGAGCGACCGGTCAGGTAGGACGCAATCCAGGAGTGAGCCGCGCCGGAGATGCCCAGCTCGGAGAGGGTGGAGAGGAGGATCTGATGGTTCACAGTATCAAAGGCAGCAGACAGGTCTAGAAGGACAAGAGCAGAGGAGAGAGAGTTAGCTTTAGCAGTGCGGAGAGTCTCCGTGACACAGAGAAGAGCAGTCTCAGTTGAATGACCAGTCCTGAAACCTGATTGGTTTGGATCAAGAAGGTCATTCTGAGAGAGATTCCCTTACCACCCCATGGGAGTTCCCTTACCACCCCATGGCAGTCCCCTTACCACCCCTTACCACCCCATGGCAGTCCCCTTACCACCCCATGGGAGTCCCCTTACCACCCCATGGCAGTCCCCTTACCACCCCATGGCAGTCCCCTTACCACCCCATGGGAGTCCCCTTACCACCCCTTACCACCCCATGGCAGTCCCCTTACCACCCCTTACCACCCCATGGCAGTCCCCTTACCACCCCATGGCAGTCCCCTTACCACCCCTTACCACCCCTTACCACCCCATGGCAGTCCCCTTACCACCCCTTACCACCCCATGGCAGTCCCCTTACCACCCCTTACCACCCCTTACCACCCCATGGCAGTCCCCTTACCACCCCATGGGAGTTCCCTTACCACCCCATGGCAGTCCCCTTACCACCCCTTACCACCCCATGGCAGTCCCCTTACCACCCCATGGGAGTCCCCTTACCACCCCATGGGAGTCCCCTTACCACCCCATGGGAGTCCCCTTACCACCCCATGGGAGTCCCCATACCACCCCATGGGAGTCCCCTTACCACCCTATGGGAGTCCCCTTACCACCCCATGGCAGTCCCCATACCACCCCATGGGAGTCCCCTTACCACCCCATGGTGCTCTATTGGCAGTGTGAGTCTATGAGGCATAAAGAGACAGTCTCTCCTTCTCACCATTGGGTGTTCAGATAATCAAATCCATACTGGATTATACCAACAACAGGATAACAAAACTACACAAAAACATTGTCAACTATTCCCTTAAACATAACACAGTAGACATATAGAGGTAGTTTTACTGCTGGCTTCATATAGAGGTAGTTTTACTGCTGGCTTCATATAGAGGTAGTTCTACTCCTGGTCAATGACATTCATTGTAAACTAGATCAGGACAAAGGGTTAAGTCCAGTAACCAAGGCACTCCACTCCAGACAGAGCTTGGAGACGGGTGTAAGAAAAATACGATATAAATGGTATCTGTGAGAGGACAAGAGAGAAAATCAAAGAGAGAACTGGAGAGAGAGAGAGAGAGAGAGAGAGAGAGAGAGAGAGAGAGAGAGAGAGAGAGAGAGAAAGAAACAAAGAGAGAACTGGAGCGAGAGAGAGAGAGAGAGAGAGAGAGAGAGAGAGAGAGAGAGAGAGAGAGAGAGAGAGAGAGAGAGAGAGAGAGAGAGAGAGAGAGAGAGAGAGAGAGAGAGAGAGAGAGAGAGAGAGAGAGAGAGAGAGAGAGACACACACAGACACACAGACAGACAGACAGACAGACAGACAGACAGTCAGTCAGTCAGTCAGTCAGTCAGTCAGTCAGTAGTGGAGAAATAGAGAGAGAGGAAGTATTTGGAAACCCTTAGGCATGACCCTGTTAATGGACCGTTAGAAAAACATCCCGAGAGAGAGAGAGAGAGAGAGGATGAGGAGCTGACCCCATTAGTTCCTAACTTCCTCTCTCCTCCTCTCATCAATGTGACATGCATTACCATCACATCGTAGTCTAAAGGCCTCCACTCCTACAGTCCTCTCCTCTACTGCCACTCACAATCACTGCTACACAGAGCCACACAGCACTACACAGAGATAGCAGGACCAACAGAGATACACAGAGATAGCAGGACCAACAGAGATACACAGAGATAGCAGGACCAACAGCGATAACAGGACCAACAGAGATAGCAGGACCAACAGAGATAGCAGGACCGACAGAGATACACAGAGATAGCAGGACCAACAGAGATACACAGAGATAGCAGGACCAACAGAGATACACAGAGATAGCAGGACCAACAGAGATACACAGAGATAGCAGGACCAACAGAGATACACAGAGATAACAGGACCAACAGAGATACACAGCGATAGCAGGACCAACAGAGATAGCAGGACCAACAGAGATAGCAGGACCAACAGCGATACACAGAGATAGTAGGACCAACAGAGATAGCAGGACCAACAGAGATAGTAGGACCAACAGAGATACACAGAGATAGCAGGACAAAAAATATAGCAGGACCAACAGAGACAGCAGGACCAACAGAGATACACTACTTCACTTCTCTCTCTCTGCTCTACCCCCACAAACCAGGACCAGGAAAAAAAGCCCTGTCATGGATTTCTGCTCAATTTCTTTGCAACACTGAGAAGGATTATCGTTGGGGTGGGAGGGTGTCAAGGTCTGACAGCGGTATTTGTGCCACACTGGTGGCAAACAATGTGTTCCAAAGTCTGTCTTCCACTGACTTGAATGATCAGAGGTTTGAGTGGTTAGTTCAGCCTTTCAGACCACCAGGCGGAATCGTTGTGCTACCTGACGTAAAACAATGGCCCTCCATATGATCCAGAGAGAATAAACTACCATCTAGCCAGTCCTCCATATGTTCCAGAGAGAATAAACTACCATCTAGCCAGTCCTCCACATGATCCAGAGAGAATAAACTATCATCTAGCCAGTCCTCCATATGATCCAGAGAGAATAAACTACCATCTAGCCAGTCCTCCACATGATCCAGAGAGAATAAACTATCAAGGCCAGTCCTCCATATGATCCAGAGAGAATAAACTATCATCTAGCCAGTCCTCCATATGATCCAGACAGAATAAACTATCATCTAGCCAGTCCTCCATATGATCCAGAGAGAATAAACTATCAAGGCCAGTCCTCCATATGATCCAGACAGAATAAACTATCATCTAGCCAGTCCTCCATATGATCCCGAGAGAATAAACTATCAAGGCCAGTCCTCCATATGATACAGAGAGAATAAACTATCATCTAGCCAGTCCTCCACATGATCCCGAGAGAATAAACTATCAAGGCCAGTCCTCCATATGATACAGAGAGAATAAACTATCATCAAGCCAGTCCTCCATATGATCCCGAGAGAATAAACTATCATCTAGCCAGTCCTCCATATATCCAGAGAGAATAAACTATCATCTAGCCAGTCCTCCATATGATCCAGAGAGAATAAACTATCATCTAGCCAGTCCTCCATATGATCCCGAGAGAATAAACTATCATCTAGCCAGTCCTCCATATGATCCCGAGAGAATAAACTATCATCAAGCCAGTCCTCCATATGATCCAGAGAGAATAAACTATCAAGGCCAGTCCTCCATATGATCCAGAGAGAATAAACAATCAAGGCCAGTCCTCCATATGATCCAGAGAGAATAAACTATCAAGGCCAGGGGTATTAAAGAGATCTGGAGCCTGCTGGTTTTTTGCTCTACCTGATAATTAAATCACACACCTGGTGTCCCAGGTCTAAATCAGTCCCTGATTAGAGGGTAAAACTGAAAAGAAGCAGTGGTTGTGGCTTCGGGAGGTCCAGAGTTGAGTTTGAGGGAGCTAGGCAGTCCTCCATGTGATCCCTGGGTAATCACTGAAAGGGAAAATGGACTGAGGGAGCAGTGTAAACACAGCATTACAGCCTGTCCACTCTCTTTAGACTCTATACACTCAACTCAGGGTGTGTCCCAAATAGCACCCTATTCCTTAAATAGTCCATGGGCCCCGGTCAAAAGTAGTTGCACTATAAAGGGAATAGGATATGATTTGGGACGCGGCCCATGTTTTCTGCATTCGCTTTGAGCATGTAGCTTGTCCAATTAATCATCACTTCAAAATAACAATATTTTGGATAAGCCATGAGGGTTAGTAGCCTAACATCCAAATTATTTCACATTTTAATGACAACAACCATTTGGATCCAGTTTTGTTATGGAGAACATTGATCTGACTGGCCCATGGTAAGAGGCTGGCGTGTTTAGACTCACTGGTGCGGAGTATGACAAGGTTTTTTAATTTGAATCAGGGTCCATGCTGCTTCCTCCTCCGGGGGGGGGGGGGGGGGGGGGGGCATGTTTTGATGTGACACCAGGGTCATGTTCATAGGGCACACTGTAGCAAAACGTTTAGCAGCAGAAAATTAAAACAAGCATGTCTTGTTGGACAAATTCAGACAGTACCTCCCGTTTCAATACGTTTCAGACAGTTTTCTTCTGTTTCGAGCCTACTGAACATGGCCCAGGCCTGGCAATTAGGCCATTGAACCACTGGGCAGGCTCTGTTCCAGCTCTGAGAGTTGGGATGACGCAGAGACAGAGAGGAAGACAGACAGAGAGACAGAGGCTGAGGAAGAGAGGAACAGGAAGAGAGAGAGAGAGAGGGAGAGAGAGATGAAAAGGGAGAATAAGGTAGAGGATAGAGACTCAGACAGGGATAGAGGCTGAGGCATCAAAACTATGAAATAACACATATGGAATCATGTAGTAACCAAATAATTGTTAAACAAATCAAAATATATTTGAGTTAGGGATAGAGAGACAGGGATAGAGCCTGAGACAGGGATAGTCACAAATCAAATCAAATCAAATTGTATTGGCCACATGCGCTGAATACAACAGGTGCAGACATTACAGTGAAATGCTTACAGCCCTTAACCAACAGTGCATTTATTTTTTATAAAAAAGTAGAATAAAACAACAAAAAAGTGTTGAGAAAAAAAGAGCAGAAGTAAAATAAAATAACAGTAGGGAGGCTATATATACAGGGGGGGGTACCGGTGCAAAGTCAATGTGCGGGGGCACCGGCTAGTTGAGGTAGTTGAAGTAATATGTACATGTGGGTAGAGTTAAAGTGACTATGCATAAATAATTAACAGAGTAGCAGCAGCGTAAAAAGATGGGGTGGGGGGGCAGTGCAAATAGTCTGGGTAGCCATGATTAGCTGTTCAGGAGTCTTAT
Source organism: Coregonus ussuriensis (assembly GCA_031479575.1). Taxonomy (NCBI): domain Eukaryota; kingdom Metazoa; phylum Chordata; class Actinopteri; order Salmoniformes; family Salmonidae; genus Coregonus; species Coregonus ussuriensis. The sequence continues at coordinate 80,720,768 of CM062500.1, forward strand.
GGCTTGGGGGTAGAAGCTGTTGAGAAGTCTTCTGGACCTAGACTTGGCGCTCCGGTACCGCTTGCCGTGCGGTAGCAGAGAGAAAAGTCTATGACTAGGGTGGCTGGAGTCTTTGACAATTTTTAGGTCCTTCCTCTGACACCGCCTGGTATAGAGGTCCTGGATGGCAGGAAGCTTGGCCCCAGTAATGTACTGGGCCGTACGCACTACCCTCTGTAGCGCCTTGCGGTCGGAGGCCGAGCAGTTGCCATACCAGGCGGTGATGCAACCAGTCAGGATGCTCTCGAAGGTGCAGCTGTAGAATTTTATGAGGATCTGAGGACCCATGCCAAATCTTTTCAGTCTCCTGGCTGGTCGTGCCCTCTTCACGACTGTCTTGGTGTGTTTGGATCATGATAGTTCGTTGGTGATGTGGACACCAAGGAACTTGAAGCTCTCAACCTGTTCCACTACAGCCCCGTCGATGAGAATGGGGGGCGTGCTCAGTCCTCTTTTTTTTCCCTGTAGTCCACAATCATCTCCTTTGTCTTGGTCACGTTGAGGGAGAGGTTGTTATCCTGGCACCACACGGCCAGGTCTCTGACCTCCTCCCTATAGGCTGTCTCATCGTTGTCGGTGATCAGGCCTACCACTGATGGTTCGTCGGAGGGCATAACGGGATTTCTTATAAGCGTCCGGGTTAGAGTCCCGCTCCTGGAAAGTGGCAGCTCTACCCTTTAGCTCAGTGCGGATGTTGCCTGTAATCCATGGCTTCTGGTTGGGGTATGTACGTACGATCACTGTGGGGACGACATCATCGATGCACTTATTGATGAAGCCAGTGACTGATGTGGTGTACTCCTCAATGCTATCTGAAGAATCCCGGAACATGTTCCAGTCTATGCTAGCAAAACAGTCCTGTAGCTTAGCATCTGCGTCATCTGACCACTTTTTTTTCTGAGACAGGGATAGAGGCTGAGGCAGGGATAGAGAGACGGGGATAGAGAGACGGGGATAGAGAGACGGGGATAGAGAGACGGGGATAGAGAGACAGGGATAGAGAGACAGGGATAGAGAGACAGGGATAGAGAGACAGGGATAGAGAGACAGGGATAGAGAGACAAGGATAGAGAGACAAGGATAGAGAGACGGGGATAGAGGCTGAGACAGGGATAGAGAGACAGGGATAGAGAGACAGGGATAGAGAGACAAGGATAGAGAGACAGGGATAGAGAGACAAGGATAGAGAGACAGGGATAGAGAGACAGGGATAGAGAGACGGGGATAGAGGCTGAGACAGGGATAGAGAGACAGGGATAGAGAGACAGGGATAGAGAGACAGGGATAGAGAGACGGGGATAGAGAGACAGGGATAGAGACAGGGATAGAGAGACGGGGATAGAGAGACGGGGATAGAGAGACAGGGATAGAGAGACAGGGATAGAGAGACAAGGATAGAGAGACAGGGATAGAGAGACAGGGATAGAGAGACAGGGATAGAGAGACGGGGATAGAGAGACAGGGATAGAGACAGGGATAGAGAGACGGGGATAGAGAGACGGGGATAGAGAGACAGGGATAGAGAGACAGGGATAGAGAGACAGGGATAGAGAGACAGGGATAGAGAGACAGGGATAGAGAGACGGGGATAGAGAGACGGGGATAGAGAGACAGGGATAGAGAGACGGGGATAGAGAGACGGGGATAGAGAGACAGGGATAGAGAGACAGGGATAGAGAGACAGGGATAGAGAGACAGGGATAGAGAGACGGGGATAGAGAGACAGGGATAGAGAGACAGGGATAGAGAGACAGGGATAGAGAGACGGGGATAGAGGCTGAGACAGGGATAGAGAGACAGGGATAGAGAGACGGGGATAGAGAGACAGGGATAGAGAGACGGGGATAGAGAGACAGGGATAGAGAGACAGGGATAGAGAGACAGGGATAGAGAGACGGGGATAGAGACAGGGATAGAGAGACAGGGATAGAGACAGGGATAGAGACAGGGATAGAGAGACAGGGATAGAGAGACAGGGATAGAGACAGGGATAGAGAGACAGGGATAGAGAGACGGGGATAGAGAGACAGGGATAGAGAGACAGGGATAGAGAGACAGGGATAGAGAGACGGGGATAGAGAGACAGGGATAGAGAGACAGGGATAGAGAGACAGGGATAGAGAGACAGGGATAGAGAGACGGGGATAGAGAGACAGGGATAGAGAGACGGGGATAGAGAGACAGGGATAGAGAGACAGGGATAGAGAGACAGGGATAGAGAGACGGGGATAGAGACAGGGATAGAGAGACAGGGATAGAGACAGGGATAGAGACAGGGATAGAGAGACAGGGATAGAGAGACAGGGATAGAGAGACAGGGATAGAGAGACAGGGATAGAGAGACAGGGATAGAGAGACAGGGATAGAGAGACAGGGATAGAGAGACAGGGATAGAGAGACAGGGATAGAGAGACGGGGATAGAGAGACAGGGATAGAGAGACAGGGATAGAGAGACGGGGATAGAGAGACGGGGATAGAGAGGCGGGGATAGAGGCTGAGGAAGAGATAGAGGCTGAGGCATCAAAACTATGAAATAACACATATGGAATCATGTACTAACCAAAAAAAGTGTTAAACAAATCAAAATATATTGTATATTTGATATTCTTCAAATAGCCACCATTTGCCTTGATGACTGCTTTGCACACTCTTGGCATTCTCTCAACCAGCTTCACCTGGAATGCTTTTCCAACAGTCTTGAAGGAGTTCCCACATATGCTGAGCACTTGTTGGCTGCTTTTCCTTCACTCTGCGGTCCGACTCATCCTAAACCATCTCAATTGGGTTGAGGTCGGGGGATTGTGGAGGCCAGGTCATCTGATGCAGCACTCCATCACTCTCCATCTTGGTAAAATAGCCCTTACAAATCCTGGAGGTGTGTTGGGTCATTGTCCTGTTGAAAAACAAATGATAGTCCCACTAAGCCCAAACCAGATGGGATGGCTTATCGATGCAGAATGCTGTGGTAGCCATGCTGGTTAAGTGCGAATTCTTAATAAATCACAGACAGTGTCACCAGCAAAGCACCCCCACACCATAACACCTCCTCCTCCATGCTTTATGGTGGGAAATACACATGCGAAGATAATCCGTTCACCCACACCGCATCTCACAAAGACACGGCGGTTGGAACCAAAAATCTCAAATTTGGACTCCAGCCCAAAGGACACATTTTTCACCGGTCTAATGTCCATTGCTCGTGTTTCTTGGCCCAAGCAAGTCTCTTCTTCTTATTGGTGTCCTTTAGTAGTGGTTTCTTTGCAGCAATTCGACCAAAAAGGCCTGATTCACACAGTCTCCTCTGAACAGTTGATGTTGAGATGTGTCTGTTACTTGAACTCTGTGAAGCATTTATTTGGGCTGCAATTTCTGAGGCTGGTAACTGTAATGAACTTATCCTGTGCAACTTATGTGGCGGTCCTCATAAGAGCCAGTTTCATCATAGCACTTGATGGTTTTTGCGACTGCACTTGAAGAAACTTTCAGAGTTCTTGAAATGTTCCGTATTGACTGACCTTCATATCTTGATGGACTGTCGTTTCTCTTTGCTTATTTGAGCTGTTCTTGCCATAATATGGACTTGGTCTTTTACCAAATAGGGCTATCTTCTGTATACCCCCCTACTGTTATCACAGTCCCCTGTAGCTCAATTGGTAGAGCATGGCACTTGTAATGCCAGGGTAGTGGGTTCGATCCCCGGGACCACCCATACGTAAAAATGTATGCATACATGACTGTAAGTCGCTTTGGATAAAAGCGTCTGCTAAATGGCATATTATTATTATTATTATATCACGGTCTTCCTGGCTCTGCTCTACTTTCAGAGACTCGGACTTAGTCAGTGTTATCACAGTCTTCCTGGCTCTGCTCCACTTTCAGAGACTCGGACTTAGTCAGTGTTATCAAAGTACTTCTGGCTCTGCTCCACTTTCAGAGACTCGGACTTAGTCAGTGTTATCACAGTCCTCCTGGCTCTGCTCCACTTTCAGAGACTCGGACTTAGTCAGTGTTATCACAGTCCTCCTGGCTCTGCTCCACTTTCAGAGACTCGGACTTAGTCAGTGTTATCACAGTCCTCCTGGCTCTGGGACTGCCCCTGCTCTGCTCCATGAGTTCACTGTGACCTGACCGACATGCAGGCAACTGTAAACATAGCCATCCCACTCAGCTCTTTATGATGTCAGCACGCAAGGGAATAACTTTTTATCTAATTGTGAGTTATCGTGACATATGATGCTCTTTACCTAGTTATTTGTTTCCCCACTATGAGGTGACCACTCTTCTTATCGTTTCCCCACTATGAGGTGACCACTCTTCTTATCGTTTCCCCACTATGAGGTGACCACTCTTCTTATCGTTTCCCCACTATGAGGTGACCACTCTTCTTATCGTTTCCCCACTATGAGGTGACCACTCTTCTTATCGTTTCCCCACTATGAGGTGACCACTCTTCTTATCGTTTCCCCACTATGAGGTGACCACTCTTCTTATCGTTTCCCCACTATGAGGTGACCACTCTTCTTATCGTTTCCCCACTATGAGGTGACCACTCTTCTTATCGTTTCCCCACTATGAGGTGACCACTCTTCTTATCGTTTCCCCACTATGAGGTGACCACTCTTCTTATCGTTTCCCCACTATGAGGTGACCACTCTTCTTATCGTTTCCCCACTATGAGGTGACCACTCTTCTTATCGTCTCCCCACTATGAGGTGACCACTCTTCTTATTGCTCTGCAGGTAGCTAGCCTACATTCATAGTTTCACAGTTAATCGAAATGGTATTATTCCCCTGTTGCTTCAGGCTCATGAATGAGGCTATTATGTGAGCAGTAGTTCACTAAAAGTTTATGAGATTTAAAAAAGAGCTTGTGAGCTTTGTAAGAGGTTACGGACTAATTCCACAAATATCTGGTTTGCTGGTTGAGTTTTATTGATGTGCGTGTGTGTTTGTGGACGTGTTTAACTATACTTGTGGGGACCAGAAGTCCCCACAAGAATAGTAAACAAACAAAAATGTAAAATGCTATTTCTAGGGGGTTTAGGGTTAAGGTTAGAATTAGGGTTAAGGTTAGAATTAGTGTTAGGGTTAGAATTAGGTTCAGGGTTAGGAGCTAGGGTTAGTTTTAGAGTTAGGGTTAGGAGCTAGGGTTAGGTTTAAGGTTAAGTTAAGTTTTCGGGTTAAGGTTAAGGTTAAGGGTTAGGTTTAGGGGTTAGGATAAATTGGATTTTGATTGGGACTGAATTGTGTCCCCACAAGGTTAGTTATACGTGTGTATGTGTGTATATATATATATATATATATATATATATATATATATATATATATATATATATATATATATATATATAATATATACACACATTTGCATGTGGGTGGATAAGGGTTGTGCACAGACCCAATAATCCAAACAGGCAGGTTCCTCCTGTGTCATCCTCCATAGATGCTCTATGACACTATTTGATGGATGCAAACTTTGTATGTGCCTCAAATGGCATCCTACACCCTAAGTAACAGCAAACTTTCCAGGACATAAACATGTCTTATATGGGCAGAAAGCTTAAATTCTTGTTCATCTTGTTAATATCGGTCAGGTCACAGTGAACTCATGGAGCAGAGCAGGGGCAGTCCCAGAGCCAGGAGGACTGTGATAACACTGACTAAGTCCGAGTCTCTGAAAGTGGAGCAGAGCCAGGAGGACTGTGATAACACTGACTAAGTCCGAGTCTCTGAAAGTGGAGCAGAGCCAGGAGGACTGTGATAACACTGACTAAGTCCGAGTCTCTGAAAGTGGAGCAGAGCCAGGAGGACTGTGATAACACTGACTAAGTCCGAGTCTCTGAAAGTGGAGCAGAGCCAGGAGGACTGTGATAACACTGACTAAGTCCGAGTCTCTGAAAGTGGAGCAGAGCCAGGAGGACTTTGATAACACTGACTCAGTCCCAGTCTCTGAAAGTAGAGCAGAGCCAGGAAGACCGTGATAACAGTAGGGGGGTATACAGAAGATAGCCCTATTTGGTAAAATACCAAGTCCATATTATGGCAATAACAGCTCAAACAAGCAAAGAGAAACGACAGTCCATCAAGATATGAATGAAGGTCAGTCAATACGGAACATTTCAAGAACTCTGAAAGTTTCTTCAAGTGCAGTCGCAAAAACCATCAAGTGCTATGATGAAACTGGCTCTTATGAGGACCGCCACAGGAATGGAAGACCCAGAGTTACCTCTGTTGCACAGGATAAGTTCATTACAGTTACCAGCCTCAGAAATTGCAGCCCAAATAAATGCTTCACAGAGTAAATTGGACAGTGCAGTTAGATCTAACTGCACTGTCCAATTTACAGTAGCTATTACAGTGAAAAAAGACCATGCTATTGTTTGAGGAGAGTGCACAACAACCAAAAACGTATCACGGCAACTGGTGTTATACATTCACCTCTGAAGGTAAATAATGGAGTTACATTCAGTAATCTTGCTCTGAATTGTCATCCTAAGGGTCCCAGAGATAAAATGTAGCATAGTTTGGTTTGATAAAATCCATTTTTATATTCAAATGTAGGAACTGGGTTCTACAGTTTGAACCCCTGCTGTCTCTGGCTCCACACCCACCCCGCCCGGCCATCTAGATGTGTGAAAGTTAGTGTATAAGCTAATGATCCATCATGTATGACATTCCTGGGAGTGTGTAAACGTACATTTTGTATTACCATATTATTTTTGTATGGTCTCTATAGGTACGTACTTGAAAATGTATCAATTGACCAATTCGGCACATTTGGGCAGAATTGATACAAAATTGTCCAGTCTTGCAATGCTTCACTGGATCAAGCTGAAACTTTGCACACACAATGCTTCCATCTAGTGGCCACAATCTAAATTACGCCTAAACTGCAATACTATAGTGGCCTTTCTCTTGCATTTCAAAGATGATGTAACAATCTAATGTGTTATATTCTCCTACATTAATTTCACATTTCCACAAACTTCAAAGTGTTTCCTTTCAAATGGTGTCAAGAATATGCATATCCTTGCTTCAGGTCCTGAGCTCCAGGCAGTTAGATTTGGGTATGTCATTTTAGGCGGAAATTGAAAGAAAAGGTCAGATCCTTAAGAGGTTAACCAAACCAACTATTAACCCACTGCTACTGGGAAATAACCACTAGCTAATAACCCAACCAACCATCAACCCACTGCTACCGGGAAAGAACCACTAGCTAATAACCCAACCAACCATCAACCCACTGCTACCGGGAAAGAACCGCTAGAGAATAACCCAACCATCAACCCACTGCTACCGGGAAAGAACCGCTAGCTAGTAACCCAACTATCAACCCACTGCTACTGGGAAAGAACCGCTAGCTAATAACCCAACCAACAACCCACTGCTACTGGGAAAGAACCACTAGCTAATAACCCAACCAACCATCAACCCACTGCTACTGGGAAAGAACCACTAGCTAATAACCCAACCAACCATCAACCCACTGCTACCGGGAAAGAACCACTAGCTAATAACCCAACCAACCATCAACCCACTGCTACTGGGAAAGAACCACTAGCTAATAACCCAACCAACCATCAACCCACTGCTACCGGGAAAGAACCACTAGCTAATAACCCAACCAATCATCAACCCACTGCTACTGGGAAAGAACCGCTAGCTAATAACCCAACCAATCATCAACCCACTGCTACCGGGAAATAACCACTAGCTAATAACCCAACCAACCATCAACCCACTGCTACTGGGAAAGAACCGCTAGCTAATAACCCAACCAATCATCAACCCACTGCTACCGGGAAATAACCACTAGCTAATAACCCAACCAACTATTAACCCACTGCTACCGGGAAATAACCGCTAGCTAATAACCCAACCAACCATCAACCCACTGCTACCGGGAAAGAACCGCTAGAGAATAACCCAACCATCAACCCACTGCTACTGGGAAAGAACCACTAGCTAATAACCCAACCAACCATCAACCCACTGCTACCGGGAAAGAACCGCTAGAGAATAACCCAACCATCAACCCACTGCTACTGGGAAAGAACCGCTAGAGAATAACCCAACCAACCATCAACCCACTGCTACTGGGAAAGAACCGCTAGAGAATAACCCAACCATCAACCCACTGCTACTGGGAAAGAATCACTAGCTAATAACCCAACCAACCATCAACCCAGTGCTACCGGGAAAGAACCGCTAGAGAATAACCCAACCATCAACCCACTGCTACTGGGAAAGAACGGCAAGAGAATAACCCAACCAACCAACAACCCACTGCTACTGGGAAAGAACCGCTAGAGAATAACCCAACCATCAACCCACTGCTACCAGGAAAGAACCGCTAGCTAATAACCCAACCATCAACCCACTGCTACTGGGAAAGAACCGCTAGCTAATAACCCAACCATCAACCCACTGCTACTGGGAAAGAACCACTAGCTAATAACCCAACCAACCATCAACCCACTGCTACTGGGAAAGAACCACTAGCTAATAACCCAACCAACTATTAACCCACTGCTACCAGGAAAGAACCGCTAGCTAATAACCCAACCATCAACCCACTGCTACTGGGAAAGAACCACTAGCTAATAACCCAACCAACCATCAACCCACTGCTACTGGGAAAGAACCACTAGCTAATAACCCAACCAACCATCAACCCACTGCTACCGGGAAAGAACCGCTAGAGAATAACCCAACCATCAACCCACTGCTACCGGGAAATAACCGCTAGCTAGTAACCCAACTATCAACCCACTGCTACCGGGAAATAACCACTAGCTAATAACCCATCCATCAACCCACTGCTACCGGGAAAGAACCGCTAGCTAATAACCCATCCATCAACCCACTGCTACCGGGAAAGAACCGCTAGCTAATAACCCAACCAACCATCAACCCACTGCTAACGGGAAAGAACCACTAGCTAATAACCCAACCAACTATCAACCCACTGCCACCGGGAAAGAACCGCTAGCTAATAACCCAACCAACCATCAACCCACTGCTACCGGGAAAGAACCGCTAGCTAATAACCCAACCATCAACCCACTGCTACTGGGAAAGAACCACTGGCTAATAACCTAACCAACCATCAACCCACTGCTACTGGGAAAGAACCGCTAACTAATAACCCAACCATCAACCCACTGCTACCGGGAAAGAACCGCTAGCTAATAACCCAACCATCAACCCACTGCTACCGGGAAATAACCGCTAGCTAATAACCCAACCAACCATCAACCCACTGCTACCGGGAAAGAACCACTAGCTAATAACCCAACCAACCATCAACCCACTGCTACCGGGAAAGAACCACTAGCTAATAACCCAACCAACCATCAACCCACTGCTACCGGGAAAGAACCACTAGCTAATAACCCAACCAACCATCAACCCACTGCTACCGGGAAAGAACCACTAGCTAATAACCCAACCAACCATCAACCCACTGCTACCGGGAATGAACCGCTAGCTAATAACCCAACCATCAACCCACTGCTACCGGGAAAGAACCGCTAGCTAATAACCCAACCAACCATCAACCCACTGCTACCGGGAAAGAACCGCTAGCTAATAACCCAACCATCAACCCACTGCTACCGGGAAAGAACCGCTAGCTAATAACCCAACCAACCATCAACCCACTGCTACCGGGAAAGAAACGCTAACTAATAACCCAACCAACCATCAACCCACTGCTACCGGGAAAGAACCGCTAGCTAATAACCCAACCAACCATCAACCCACTGCTACCGGGAAAGAACCGCTAGCTAATAACCCAACCATCAACCCACTGCTACCGGGAAAGAACCGCTAGCTAATAACCCAACCAACCATCAACCCACTGCTACCGGGAAAGAACCGCTAGCTAATAACCCAACCAACCATCAACCCACTGCTACTGGGAAAGAACCGCTAACTAATAACCCAACCAACTATTAACCCACTGCTACCGGGAAAGAACCGCTAACTAATAACCCAACCAACCATCAACCCACTGCTACTGGGAAAGAACCACTAGCTAATAACCCAACCATCCATCAACCCACTGCTACTGGGAAAGAACCGCTAGCTAATAACCCAACCAACCATCAACCCACTGCTACTGGGTAAGAACCGCTAGCTAATAACCCAACCAACCATCAACCCACTGCTACCGGGAAAGAACCGCTAGCTAATAACCCAACCATCAACCCACTGCTACCGGGAAAGAACCGCTAGCTAATAACCCAACCAACTATTAACCCACTGCTACCGGGAACGAACCGCTAGCTAATAACCCAACTATCAACCCACTGCTACCGGGAAAGAACCGCTAACTAATAACCCAACCAACCATCAACCCACTGCTACTGGGAAAGAACCGCTAGCTAATAACCCAACTATCAACCCACTGCTACCGGGAAAGAACCGCTAACTAATAACCCAACCAACCATCAACCCACTGCTACTGGGAAAGAACCGCTAGCTAATAACCCAACCAACCATCAACCCACTGCTACCGGGAAAGAACCACTAGCTAATAACCCAACCAACTATTAACCCACTGCTACTGGGAAAGAACCGCTAGCTAATAACCCAACCATCAACCCACTGCTACCGGGAAAGAACCGCTAGCTAATAACCCAACCATCAACCCACTGCTACTGGGAAAGAACCACTAGCTAATAACCCAACTGTTAACCCACTGCTACCGGGAAAGAACCGCTAGCTAATAACCCAACCAACCATCAACCCACTGCTACCGGGAAAGAACCACTAGCTAATAACCCAACTGTTAACCCACTGCTACTGGGAAAGAACCGCTAGCTAATAACCCAACTATCAACCCACTGCTACCGGGAAAGAACCACTAGCTAATAACCCAACTGTTAACCCACTGCTACTGGGAAAGAACCACTAGCTAATAACCCAACCAACCATCAACCCACTGCTACCGGGAAAGAACCACTAGCTAATAACCCAACCAACCATTAACCCACTGCTACCGGGAAAGAACCACTAGCTAATAACCCAACCAACCATCAACCCACTGCTACCGGGAAAGAACCGCTAGCTAATAACCCAACCATCAACCCACTGCTACCGGGAAATAACCACTAGCTAATAACCCAACCAACCATCAACCCACTGCTACCGGGAAAGAACCGCTAGAGAATAACCCAACCATCAACCCACTGCTACTGGGAAAGAACCACTAGCTAATAACCCAACCAACTATTAACCCACTGCTACTGGGAAAGAACCGCTAGCTAATAACCCAACCATCAACCCACTGCTACCGGGAAAGAACCGCTAGCTAATAACCCAACCATCAACCCACTGCTACTGGGAAAGAACCACTAGCTAATAACCCAACTGTTAACCCACTGCTACCGGGAAAGAACCGCTAGCTAATAACCCAACCAACCATCAACCCACTGCTACCGGGAAAGAACCACTAGCTAATAACCCAACTGTTAACCCACTGCTACTGGGAAAGAACCGCTAGCTAATAACCCAACTATCAACCCACTGCTACCGGGAAAGAACCACTAGCTAATAACCCAACTGTTAACCCACTGCTACTGGGAAAGAACCACTAGCTAATAACCCAACCAACCATCAACCCACTGCTACCGGGAAAGAACCACTAGCTAATAACCCAACCAACCATCAACCCACTGCTACCGGGAAAGAACCACTAGCTAATAACCCAACCAACCATCAACCCACTGCTACCGGGAAAGAACCGCTAGCTAATAACCCAACCATCAACCCACTGCTACCGGGAAATAACCACTAGCTAATAACCCAACCAACCATCAACCCACTGCTACCGGGAAAGAACCGCTAGCTAATAACCCAACCAACTATTAACCCACTGCTACTGGGAAAGAACCACTAGCTAATAACCCAACCAACCATCAACCCACTGCTACCGGGAAAGAACCACTAGCTAATAACCCAACTGTTAACCCACTGCTACCGGGAAAGAACCGCTAGCTAATAACCCAACCATCAACCCACTGCTACCGGGAAATAACCGCTAACTAATAACCCAACCAACCATCAACCCACTGCTACCGGGAAATAACCGCTAACTAATAACCCAACCAACCATCAACCCACTGCTACCGGGAAAGAACCGCTAGCTAATAACCCAACCAACTATTAACCCACTGCTACCGGGAAATAACCGCTAACTAATAACCCAACCAACCATCAACCCACTGCTACCGGGAAATAACCGCTAACTAATAACCCAACCAACCATCAACCCACTGCTACCGGGAAAGAACCGCTAGCTAATAACCCAACCAACTATTAACCCACTGCTACCGGGAAAGAACCGCTAGAGAATAACCCAACCATCAACCCACTGCTACCAGGAATGAACCACTAGCTAATAACACAACCAACTATTAACCCACTGCTACCGGGAAAGAACCGCTAGCTAATAACCCAACCAACTATTAACCCACTGCTACTGGGAAAGAACCGCTAGCTAATAACACAACCAACTATTAACCCACTGCTACCGGGAAAGAACCACTAGCTAATAACACAACCAACTATTAACCCACTGCTACCGGGAAAGAACCGCTAGCTAATAACCCAACCAACTATTAACCCACTGCTACTGGGAAAGAACCGCTAGCTAATAACACAACCAACTATTAACCCACTGCTACCGGGAAAGAACCGCTAGCTAATAACCCAACCAACTATTAACCCACTGCTACTGGGAAAGAACCACTAGCTAATAACACAACCAACCATCAACCCACTGCTACTGGGAAAGAACCACTAGCTAATAACCCAACCATCAACCCACTGCTACCGCCCGCCACATGCTTTAGCTAATTACCCAACCAACTATCAACCCACTGCTGGTCGCCTGCCAAGAAAGAGAAAAAGGGTTGTGAAGAACAACTGCCATTTCAGTTTACGGAAGTGTCTGAAACCTAACATAAAGGAACTAGTGAAGACACCTGACCTGATAATGTCATGCCAAAACCTTGCATCATCCTATGTGTTAGAAATAGGCACTCTCTCCTGTAGGCGTTACAGATCTGGTGTTCGGTACACTGGGTTCCACACACCATGTTGAATTCTAGAAGATTTCTTGAAATTCTCAAGTGTCCTTAAGTTCCCTTTGTTTGAAATGTCAGGGAGAAATTGGCCTAAAAGTGACGTCTGTCCGCATGTATCCACTTGATAGAAAGGTAAACTAAATCATAGTGGTCGACTGAGGCCAGGGTTCAGAAAGCAGGGGGGCTGATGATCAGAGAGGGAGCTCTAAATGTAGATCTCAGAACACCATTCTGACTCAGTGTTAAAAACCTGTTGGGAGAACGGTGCTAAAATCACTCACACTCACACAGCAAACAACCATTTAGGAAGAGGGGATGTGGGGAAGAAAATAAACACATTTTTGAAAAACGTTTTGAGTCTCTAAAGAGTGTTTCATTTATGCCCCAGTCCCAATGCTTTGCCCTGGTTAATACCGTCTCTGTCAAGTCAAGTCGATCTGTGATATGCACAGGATACACATGGTACAATGAAATGCCATTGACATATGGTAATACAGCCAGTCACAGTTGAAGGTCTCTCCTCCCGATGCTGTGTCTGCACACAGGTGATGGGTTCTAATGGTGTCACTTAGAATAACTCCCCTCTGATAGTCGAGGTAAGTACTGGAGACTAGACACTTCCCCCAGCTGTCCTCCTACCCATGCTACTATCAGTCAGAACGTAGGTGAGATGACCAGAAGTCACACAGAAACAGAACACAACCACCTAGAGAGAGAATGCAGTAGGGAAAACCATTTTTTTGCAGCACTTTCTGAATGTTATTTTTTTTAAATGTATTTTTAGCTACTTGTGCTGTCTGCCCCCCCTATTCATTTCTCCCCCATAAATGTAGTCACTGAGCCAGCCAGTTATGGTGAGAGACAGCTGAAGGGCTCTCCTCCCGATGCTGTAGCAGCTATACACAGGTAATGGGTCTAATGGGCTTACTGATGGTCAAGGTCACTACTGGAGACTAGAGACTCCCTCCGCTGTCCTCCTACCCATGCTGCTATCTAGAGGACATTCCTATGGTGTTAAATAAAGGGGAGATGAGAAAGAAAGTGGAGGAGGAGGAGGAGGAAGAGAGGCAGGTTTCGGCTCCCGCTGACACGGTAAACACTCCTACACTGTCTTTCAGAGATAGACCAGGTGTGTATGTGTGTGAATGTACAGGTGCTCTGTTCTGTTCCAGATACAGTATCTACAGCCCTATCCCCTCCATTGTATGATTGATACAGTATCTACAGCCCTATCCCCTCCATTGGATGATTGATACAGTATCTACAGCCCTATCCCCTCCATTGGATGATTGATACAGTATCTACAGCCCTATCCCCTCCATTGTATGATTGATACAGTATCTACAGCCCTATCCCCTCCATTGGATGATTGATACAGTATCTACAGCCCTATCCCCTCTATTGGATGATTGATACAGTATCTACAGCCCTATCCCCTCCATTGTATGATTGATACAGTATCTACAGCCCTATCCCCTCCATTGGATGATTGATACAGTATCTACAGCCCTATCCCCTCCATTGGATGATTGATACAGTATCTACAGCCCTATCCCCTCTATTGGATGATTGATACAGTATCTACAGCCCTATCCCCTCCATTGTATGATTGATACAGTATCTACAGCCCTATCCCCTCCATTGTATGATTGATACAGTATCTACAGCCCTATCCCCTCTATTGGATGATTGATACAGGTGCTCTGTTCTGTTCCAGATACAGTATCTACAGCCCTATCCCCTCTATTGGATGATTGATACAGGTGCTCTGTTCTGTTCCAGATACAGTATCTACAGCCCTATCCCCTCTATTGGATGATTGATACAGGTGCTCTGTTCTGTTCCAGATACAGTATCTACAGCCCTATCCCCTCCATTGGATGATTGATACAGGTGCTCTGGGCTCGTTTCCGCAAAGCATCTCAGAGTTGAACATTGGTGGTAAGTTCTGAAAATAGAGACACTGTCCTCTTATGGGTCAAAATATAAGATATGCATGAAGCCTCTTTAGCCATAAGAGTCCCACCTAGTCGACAGATATTTAGGACACCTCGTGAGCTGTCCTAGCCAGTTAAGAGTTAACAGCAGGTGTCTTGATAATAGAAACATGCAGTGAGACAGTGGTTCCGGCGCCACATGCAATTGCTTTGGAGTTGTTAAAAGAATGTTTTGATATTTCTATATGATCAATCCATGCGTAATCTAGAACTACATGTAACAGCATCTCTTTGCACTTTTGACAATGATTTCACAATACCTATTTACATTTTTACATTTTAGTCATTTAGCAGACGCTCTTATCCAGAGCGACTTACAGTTAGTGAATACATATATATATATTTTTAATTTTTGTATATTGTTATTTTTTATACTGCCCCCCCCGTGGGAATCGAACCCACAACCCTGGCAAACGCCATGCTCTATCAACTGAGCTACATCCCTGCCGGCCATTCCCTCCCCTACCCTGGACGTCGCTGGGCCAATTGTGCGCCGCCCATGTGTCTCCCGGTCGCGGCCGGCTGCGACAGAGCCTGGATATTTCACAATTTATGTCTAAATACTTATACCCATTAATAAATAAACACGTTTTTTTTCTTTCTATTATTGAATTACCTACCTCATGTTATTTCCAGTTATCTATTTGGAGCGCAGCATCATGTTGTTCAAAACTATGTCTTAATTGGGCATGCCTATATGAATTAATTAATCATTTTATTTTCGTGTCAAATCACGAGTTGGAGACCCATCCCTTAGGCAACGTTCCCCAACTGGCAGCCAGCAGGCCAAAGACATATATATATAATAAAAAAATATGTATATATTGTTGGACATAAGACTGTAAAAACACAAGGAAATCAACTCCAAGGGATTTTAATTTAAGAAATGTGTTCAAGTATTTTCACACATAATAGTGATCATATACAAATGTAACCAAGGTTTGAAATGATTATGTTTAGTCAAACATTATATCCGTTTGGGCTTCTTGCGGTCAATTTGCAGTCCACAAATGATTTGTAATTATGTTCCAGCCCTCCGACCAACCGCTCAAGAAAAGAAATCGTCCCGCGGCTTTATCTAGTTGATGATCCCTGCTTTAGGGGGTCAAAATTACAACGGTGCTTTCAATGAGTCCTCCGGTTCACTGGGCAGTGCGCATCTCATTCAAAGAATACAACAATACTAACTTGATAATAAAGAAAGATCCAAGCAATAACAATCACCTATACGGCTGTTGAAGGCAACTAGATCTTATGTTAACTTTGATTGTGTTCCATGAAAAGTATAGACCTTTATGCAACACAAGTGACTTGATGCCTGATTCAGAGGGGTTGGGTTAAATGCGGAAGACACATTTCGGTTGAATGCATTCAGTTGTGCAACTGACTCGGTATCCCCCTTCTGCCTACTGCGACAAAGCGAGTTAGAGTTGTTAAACGGGAGTAACGCGAATGTGTTGATTGAACGGTAATATTGTCCAAATTCCGCTTTTAACAACCATCAGTATTGGTTAAAAAAATGGCAACATATTAGTCAATCATTAAGAGTATGCAAAGTGATCGTGTCAGTCGAAAATGACATTAACGTTTTACCATTGCATGTGTAGTCTCACATTCACTCTCATAGCGATTGGTTATTCCCCATAATTAGCAACAATGTCAATGAGCGTCATCACTAGATTTCCTTTGCTGGTACCTCAAACTATCGTGAATACCAAGCCGAGATAAACATTTATACGTTGATTTTGTTTGGGCAGTGTCTCAACAATATCCTAAAACCTACTCTGAGCTGGGAGTTTTGTTGTTGTTGTAGTCTTAAAAACAGGTTTCAACAGGATTCCTAGGACCTTTTCTGAGATGCTTTGGGGATACGGTCCCTGTTCTGTTCCAGATACAGTATCTACAGCCCTATTTACTCTCCACTGCATGCTTTTTAGCCCGGGCAGTTTAGCGTCCCAAATGGCACCCTATTCCCTATGTAGTGTACTACTTTGACCAGGCTCATAGGGCTCTGGTCAAAGTAGTACACCAGATCAGGCAGAAAATAGTTGCATTTTGTAGTTTATTTGAAAATACCAACTTTTCAAATACTCAAGGTAGTCAATATATAGTTTAATTACAGTTTAAACTAAAATGCAACTTTATTTTTATTTTTTTATATTCAAATACAGATCTCAGAAAAAAAGAGTTGAATGTATTTGGAATACCTTTGGGAAAACCAAATAATATTTGAAGGTATTTGAATATATAGAGGATATTCGATAACAAAAAATATATATATATATATATTTGATGGCTGCCAAATATTTGATGAAGAACCAAAAACGACAACAGTTAGTTGAATTAGTCTAAATATATTATCATTAGCACACTGGAGGGCTCTCAGATACGAATATTAATATATCCTAACATTAAATACATGAGGGACATGGAATCAACCTCAACATTAGAGTAGATCACTTTTGCAACTTCAAAATGACTAACAAATATATATATATATATATATATATATATTTTTACAAATGAGTGAGACACATAGCAACACTTGACATCAAGTTATTATACAGGTGTAGTAGCTTTGAGATTATTACAACAGCAACATTGTTGTTACAGTCCATTGGACATTGGAACTTGCTTTATAATGTCACAATAAAGGAGTTATTACATATGTGGACAGTAGTTACAAAAACTCAGCTCATTGCTATGCAATTAAAAACGCAATTACCAAAGTATTATGTAACAACATGCAAATTAAACAGTTTCATGTGAAGTGTCACTGAGAATGCGAACAGTAACAAAATATGGCTATTAAGTGTCGAAAGGAAACTAAATATCCCAAAACTGCCTTCTTGAATCAACTACAGCCAAGGTAGGTGGACAATCGTGTTAGTTTGTGTTTCCGTGTAGCTCAGTTGGTAGAGCATGGCGCTTGCAACGCCAGGGTCGTGGGTTCTCTCTAACTGTAAGTAGCTCTGGATAAGAGCATCTGCTAAATGACTCAAATGTAAACAAAATTGTTCCAAGTGTCTTGTTTTGTACGCTTTGTACAAAATTATAAAATGCAGGACGACAGGATATTTATAAACGTAGCTCTTTATTAACTAGCTATAACTTGCATGTCCATGTGTCTCTGGCCATGATCATCCTAGAATGACCTCACCACCTGGGTGGTCTTAACCAATCATAGCACAGTATGATATGACAGTATAATGCATCCAATTACAATTCAATATGCTGACACATATGAATATTACACCAAGTAAACTAACCCTTTAAAGGGATACTTCGGGATTTTGGCAATGAAGTCCTTTATCTACTTCCCCAGAGTCAGATGAACTCGTGGACACCGTTTTTATGTCTCTGCGTGCAGTTTGAAAGAAGTTGCTAACTAGCGTTAGCGTAATGACTGGAAGTCTATGGGTATCTGCTACTACCCATAGACTTCCAGTCATTGCGTTAATGCTAGTTAGTATTGGCTCACAAAACTACCTCCAACTTCCTTCTTACTGGACACAGAAACATAAAAACGGTATCCATGAGTTCATCTACCCTGGAAGAAGATAAGATCCCAAAGTATTCCTTTAAAGATGGTATAGTGTGTTTGAAACAAGGACACTTAACCTCAGATGGACAAAGAGAGGTTCCAAGTTGTTTTTGCTAAGCATTCAAACTTGCTGTTTGCAATGTTTACGAATGGCTTTGAATTACTCTGCAGCATTTTCAGGTATCATAATAAATTGCAGCGTTCAACTTTTTTTTTCTTTTTTTTTTGCAGACGCTCTTATCCAGAGCGACTTACAGGAGCAATTAGGGTTAAGTGCCTTGCTCAAGGGCACATCGACAGATTTTTCACCTAGTCGGCTCGGGGATTAGAACCAGCGACCTTTCGGTTACTGGCACAACGCTCTAACCACTAAGCTACCTTTTCAGTGCATGTTGAAAGAGTCAGAGTAGTTGAGTGTCAATACTTATTTATCCTTACCTGTACAAAATATCATTGGTTTGACCTCATTATCTACAGCTGGGGCAATGGACAGTCAGGAGAACGGACATTCACAACATGTTTAGATAGACATGTACTGTGTAGATCAAACATTACCGTCAGAGATTGGTTGAAAGTTTGAAGGCAGCCAATCCAGTTTCAGAAAAGTAGTCACTTCCTGAGATCTGTATTCAAATAGTTGTAAGTCACCTCCAAAAGTAACTATTTGTTTCCCCCGGGAAAATAATTACATTCCCCAAAGCATAGTTATCCCAGGTCTGTAGTGCACTATATAGGGAATAGGATGCCATTTGAGTGGAGTGTATGGAGTATACTCTGACACAGACCTAAAGAGATTGGACAGGCTGGCACTAATGGTGAGTGTCAATTGGTTTGCCTAAACAAACTAAACTGCTGTGAAATTAACTGTGATGTAACTATATTGTAGACGGGCAGACAACTTGATTTGATCTTTAATACAAAACAGACCCAGTTTGGATGTGAATGAACGACTCACAAAAGTTTTCTATTGTTTGTCTGTAAATCATTTTTTCTCTGTTCTCAATTCTGTCTGCAGATGGTTAGTACGGCATGCCCTACCCTTTACAAGGTGACGTCCCAAATGGCACCTAATGGGCCCAGGTCAATGGTAGTGCTCTACATAGGGAATAGGGTGTTATTTGGGACAAAGTCATAGATGAGGGGGGAGGGGGGGGGGGGACACACACACAATAAGCAAGCTGCATCTGAAATCTTATTAAAAAACCTGACGTAAGATTATTAAAAGATTAGCTTCACCTAGTTCCATCTCAGCACGCTCTTTGTTTGTTTCTGTCCTGAGAACAAAGAGTCTTCAGTTTACAGGGGGACAGGCAGGAGGACAGGCAGGAGGAGACAGATTTAAATCACTCAACTGAATTGATTCACAGATTTCACACAATGAAATAGTCTCCTTTTAGGATGGAACTGAAAACAGATATTTTATTATTTCCACATCCTTGATTCAATAATCTTTTCACTTTGACTGTTACAGACATGATCTTTCTATCGTTTGTAAGTATTTAGGAAACCCCCACCATTCTCTAATTAATTCAGCCCAACTCTCTCATAATAAGTTATGATTTTCCAGCTTCTATCCTCACGACCTGAGTCACCTCTCCTGATCCCTTTGCGGTGTATTCCAGGGATGACACTGCCCCCCAATGGTCTATTACAGCTACTGCAGGTTCTCAACACCAAAGGCTTAGGATGATGCTGTTCGCTGAAGTGCATCCCAATGACTTTATTGATAGGTAAATTGTATCAAAACTTTTATTGAACTGACTGAAAAAGACGAATCCCTTATGTATAAACAAAGAGATGTTGTTTTATAAAACTTCTGAATAGTGCAATTCTGTGATGAACAAATTACACCACACAGAGCAGAAATACATTTGGTCAGAACAACAAAAAGTCACATTTAAACTAAATTAAAGTGGAATTCTTATTGTCAGGATTGATGAGTGGCGTACCCCAGAATCATGTCTTGGTAGTCTACCTCTTCTGGACAAGAATCATGTCTTGGCAGTCTACCTCTTCTGGATCTGTCTCTTCATAATCTGATCTAGGATCAGGTCTCCCTGCTTCACGTCCGTGTTGCCACAGCCAACCACCGGACAGCTGTGGGAGGGAGAAAGAACCGTGTCATCAATCTGTTTTACTGCAACAGTTGTTTAAGCGTAACGACAGGTGAGAAAACAGCAGGCTGGTGCAGAGAGCACGTCCTGATTGACGAGGTGCTACGGCAACAGGGGCAGGCAGACTCAAGACAACAAACGTACTGTAAAATGAAATGCCGAAACACGACAACGTGTGAACCAGTCGTTAGGAATATCATATGTCTCACCGTAACTTCTTCTTCTGGCTTTGCCTGGCGCTGATCATCCCCATAATGGCGTCCCGGTCGTAGTGGTGGTTACACTTTTTGTTCTTCATTGGGTTCACCATCTCCACCTGCAGGCCCACACAACAACACGGAGAGAACCACACTGTAAAGCTTCATTGTCCTGTCGCAGAGACGTTTTAGTGACAGTGGTAAAGAAATACCAAACATACGTATCATTAATTACTGAAATGGGGAAAAACACAAGACAACAACCACATTCAAGTGAAATGTGAGTTGTCATATGACATGTTAAGTGCTACATGGTAATGACAGGAGGAGAGACCAACCTGAGTGAGGAGACAGGTTAGCTACATGGTAATGACACTGACAGGAGAGACCAACCTGAGTGAGGGGACAGGTTAGCTACATGGTAATGACACTGACAGGAGGAGAGACCAACCTGAGTGAGGAGACAGGTTAGCTACATGGTAATGACACTGACAGGAGGAGAGACCAACCTGAGTGAGGAGACAGGTTAGCTACATGGTAATGACACTGACAGGAGGAGAGACCAACCTGAGTGAGGGGACAGGTTAGCTACATGGTAATGACAGGAGGAGAGACCAACCTGAGTGAGGGGACAGGTTAGCTACATGGTAATGACACTGACAGGAGGAGAGACCAACCTGAGTGAGGGGACAGGTTAGCTACATGGTAATGACAGGAGGAGAGACCAACCTGAGTGAGGAGACAGGTTAGCTACATGGTAATGACAGGAGGAGAGACCAACCTGAGTGAGGAGACAGGTTAGCTACATGGTAATGACACTGACAGGAGGAGAGACCAACCTGAGTGAGGAGACAGGTTAGCTACATGGTAATGACACTGACAGGAGGAGAGACCAACCTGAGTGAGGGGACAGGTTAGCTACATGGTAATGACACTGACAGGAGGAGGGACCAACCTGAGTGAGGGGACAGGTTAGCTACATGGTAATGACACTGACAGGAGGAGAGACCAACCTGAGTGAGGAGACAGGTTAGCTACATGGTAATGACACTGACAGGAGAGACCAACCTGAGTGAGGAGACAGGTTAGCTACATGGTAATGACACTGACAGGAGGAGAGACCAACCTGAGTGAGGAGACAGGTTAGCTACATGGTAATGACACTGACAGGAGGAGAGACCAACCTGAGTGAGGGGACAGGTTAGCTACATGGTAATGACACTGACAGGAGAGACCAACCTGAGTGAGGAGACAGGTTAGCTACATGGTAATGACACTGACAGGAGAGACCAACCTGAGTGAGGAGACAGGTTAGCTACATGGTAATGACACTGACAGGAGGAGAGACCAACCTGAGTGAGGAGACAGGTTAGCTACATGGTAATGACACTGACAGGAGGAGAGACCAACCTGAGTGAGGAGACAGGTTAGCTACATGGTAATGACGCTGACAGGAGGAGAGACCAACCTGAGTGAGGAGACAGGTTAGCTACATGGTAATGACACTGACAGGAGGAGAGACCAACCTGAGTGAGGGGACAGGTTAGCTACATGGTAATGACACTGACAGGAGGAGAGACCAACCTGAGTGAGGAGACAGGTTAGCTACATGGTAATGACAGGAGGAGAGACCAACCTGAGTGAGGGGACAGGTTAGCTACATGGTAATGACACTGACAGGAGGAGAGACCAACCTGAGTGAGGAGACAGGTTAGCTACATGGTAATGACACTGACAGGAGGAGAGACCAACCTGAGTGAGGAGACAGGTTAGCTACATGGTAATGACACTGACAGGAGAGACCAACCTGAGTGAGGAGACAGGTTAGCTACATGGTAATGACACTGACAGGAGGAGAGACCAACCTGAGTGAGGGGACAGGTTAGGCTACATGTAATGACACTGACAGGGAGGAGAGACCAACCCTGGTGAGGAGACAGGTTAGCTACATGGTAATGACAGGAGGAGAGACCAACCTGAGTGAGGGGACAGGTTAGCTACATGGGTAATGACACTGACAGGAGGAGAGACCCAGCCTGAGTGAGGGCACAGGGTTAGCTACATGGTAATGACACTGACAGGAGGAGAGGACCAACCTGAGTGAGGAGGACAGGTTAGCTACATGGTAATGGCACTGACAGGAGGAGAGACCAACCCTGAGTGAAGGGGACAGGGTTAGCTACATGGTAAATGACACCTGACAGGAGGAGAGACCACCCTGAGTGAGGGGACAGGGTAGCTACAATGGTAATGACACTGACAGGAGGAGAGACCAACCTGAGTGAGGGGACAGGTTAGCTTACATGGTAATGACACTGACAGGAGGAGAGACAAACCTGAGTGAGGGACAGGTCTAGCTACATGGTAATGACACTGACAGGAGGAGAGACCAACCTGAGTGAGGGGACCAGGTTAGCTACATGGTAATGACACTGACAGGGGAGAGACCAACCTGAGTGAGGAGACAGGTTAGCTACATGGTAATGACACTGACAGGAGGAGAGACCAACCTGAGTGAGGGGACAGGTTAGCTACATGGTAATGACACTGACAGGAGGAGAGACCAACCTGAGTGAGGGGACAGGTTAGCTACATGGTAATGACACTGACAGGAGGAGAGACCAACCTGAGTGAGGGGACAGGTTAGCTACATGGTAATGACACTGACAGGAGGAGAGACCAACCTGAGTGAGGAGACAGGTTAGCTACATGGTAATGACACTGACAGGAGGAGAGACCAACCTGAGTGAGGAGACAGGTTAGCTACATGGTAATGACACTGACAGGAGGAGAGACCAACCTGAGTGAGGGGACAGGTTAGCTACATGGTAATGACACTGACAGGAGGAGAGACCAACCTGAGTGAGGGGACAGGTTAGCTACATGGTAATGACACTGACAGGAGGAGAGACCAACCTGAGTGAGGGGACAGGTTAGCTACATGGTAATGACACTGACAGGAGGAGAGACCAACCTGAGTGAGGAGACAGGTTAGCTACATGGTAATGACACTGACAGGAGGAGAGACCAACCTGAGTGAGGGGACAGGTTAGCTACATGGTAATGACACTGACAGGAGGAGAGACCAACCTGAGTGAGGGGACAGGTTAGCTACATGGTAATGACACTGACAGGAGGAGAGACCAACCTGAGTGAGGAGACAGGTTAGCTACATGGTAATGACAGGAGGAGAGACCAACCTGAGTGAGGGGACAGGTTAGCTACATGGTAATGACACTGACAGGAGAGACCAACCTGAGTGAGGAGACAGGTTAGCTACATGGTAATGACACTGACAGGAGGAGAGACCAACCTGAGTGAGGAGACAGGTTAGCTACATGGTAATGACACTGACAGGAGAGACCAACCTGAGTGAGGAGACAGGTTAGCTACATGGTAATGACACTGACAGGAGGAGAGACCAACCTGAGTGAGGAGACAGGTTAGCTACATGGTAATGACACTGACAGGAGGAGAGACCAACCTGAGTGAGGAGACAGGTTAGCTACATGGTAATGACACTGACAGGAGAGACCAACCTGAGTGAGGGGACAGGTTAGCTACATGGTAATGACACTGACAGGAGGAGAGACCAACCTGAGTGAGGGGACAGGTTAGCTACATGGTAATGACACTGACAGGAGGAGAGACCAACCTGAGTGAGGAGACAGGTTAGCTACATGGTAATGACACTGACAGGAGGAGAGACCAACCTGAGTGAGGGGACAGGTTAGCTACATGGTAATGACACTGACAGGAGGAGAGACCAACCTGAGTGAGGGGACAGGTTAGCTACATGGTAATGACACTGACAGGAGGAGAGACCAACCTGAGTGAGGGGACAGGTTAGCTACATGGTAATGACACTGACAGGAGGAGAGACCAACCTGAGTGAGGGGACAGGTTAGCTACATGGTAATGACACTGACAGGAGGAGAGACCAACCTGAGTGAGGAGACAGGTTAGCTACATGGTAATGACACTGACAGGAGGAGAGACCAACCTGAGTGAGGGGACAGGTTAGCTACATGGTAATGACACTGACAGGAGGAGAGACCAACCTGAGTGAGGGGACAGGTTAGCTACATGGTAATGACACTGACAGGAGGAGAGACCAACCTGAGTGAGGAGACAGGTTAGCTACATGGTAATGACAGACAGGAGGAGAGACCAACCTGAGTGAGGGGACAGGTTAGCTACATGGTAATGACACTGACAGGAGGAGAGACCAACCTGAGTGAGGGGACAGGTTAGCTACATGGTAATGACACTGACAGGAGGAGAGACCAACCTGAGTGAGGAGACAGGTTAGCTACATGGTAATGACACTGACAGGAGGAGAGACCAACCTGAGTGAGGGAGACAGGTTAGCTACATGGTAATGACACTGACAGGAGGAGAGACCAACCTGAGTGAGGGGACAGGTTAGCTACATGGTAATGACACTGACAGGAGGAGAGACCAACCTGAGTGAGGGGACAGGTTAGCTACATGGTAATGACACTGACAGGAGGAGAGACCAACCTGAGTGAGGGGACAGGTTAGCTACATGGTAATGACACTGACAGGAGGAGAGACCAACCTGAGTGAGGGGACAGGTTAGCTACATGGTAATGACACTGACAGGAGGAGAGACCAACCTGAGTGAGGAGACAGGTTAGCTACATGGTAATGACACTGACAGGAGGAGAGACCAACCTGAGTGAGGGGACAGGTTAGCTACATGGTAATGACACTGACAGGAGGAGAGACCAACCTGAGTGAGGGGACAGGTTAGCTACATGGTAATGACACTGACAGGAGGAGAGACCAACCTGAGTGAGGAGACAGGTTAGCTACATGGTAATGACAGGAGGAGAGACCAACCTGAGTGAGGGGACAGGTTAGCTACATGGTAATGACACTGACAGGAGGAGAGACCAACCTGAGTGAGGGGACAGGTTAGCTACATGGTAATGACACTGACAGGAGGAGAGACCAACCTGAGTGAGGAGACAGGTTAGCTACATGGTAATGACACTGACAGGAGGAGAGACCAACCTGAGTGAGGAGACAGGTTAGCTACATGGTAATGACACTGACAGGAGGAGAGACCAACCTGAGTGAGGGGACAGGTTAGCTACATGGTAATGACACTGACAGGAGGAGAGACCAACCTGAGTGAGGGGACAGGTTAGCTACATGGTAATGACACTGACAGGAGGAGAGACCAACCTGAGTGAGGGGACAGGTTAGCTACATGGTAATGACAGGAGGAGAGACCAACCTGAGTGAGGAGACAGGTTAGCTACATGGTAATGACACTGACAGGAGGAGAGACCAACCTGAGTGAGGGGACAGGTTAGCTACATGGTAATGACACTGACAGGAGAGAGACCAACCTGAGTGAGGGAGACAGGTTAGCTACATGGTAATGACACTGACAGGAGGAGAGACCAACCTGAGTGAGGGGACAGGTTAGCTACATGGTAATGACACTGACAGGAGGAGAGACCAACCTGAGTGAGGGGACAGGTTAGCTACATGGTAATGACACTGACAGGAGGAGAGACCAACCTGAGTGAGGGGACAGGTTAGCTACATGGTAATGACACTGACAGGAGGAGAGACCAACCTGAGTGAGGGGACAGGTTAGCTACATGGTAATGACACTGACAGGAGAGACCAACCTGAGTGAGGAGACAGGTTAGCTACATGGTAATGACACTGACAGGAGGAGAGACCAACCTGAGTGAGGGGACAGGTTAGCTACATGGTAATGACACTGACAGGAGGAGAGACCAACCTGAGTGAGGAGACAGGTTAGCTACATGGTA
>CM062500.1:80752569-80765069 GCA_031479575.1 Coregonus ussuriensis
GGCAGGTATCACCAGACAGGTGTTAACCCTAACCTCCTGGTTCCTCACCTGGTGGGCAGGAGGCAGATATCACCAGACAGGTGTTATGGTAGACAGGTGTTAACCCTAACCTCCTGGTTCCTCACCTGGGGGGCAGGAGGCAGGTATCACCAGACAGGTGTTATGGTAGACAGGTGTTAACCCTAACCTCCTGGTTCCTCACCTGGTGGGCAGGAGGCAGGTATCACCAGACAGGTGTTATGGTAGACAGGTGTTAACCCTCACCTCCTGGTTCCTCACCTGGGGGGCAGGAGGCAGGTATCACCAGACAGGTGTTATGGTAGACAGGTGTTAACCCTAACCTCCTGGTTCCTCACCTGGTGGGCAGGAGGCAGGTATCACCAGACAGGTGTTATGGTAGACAGGTGTTAACCCTAACCTCCTGGTTCCTCACCTGGTGGGCAGGAGGCAGGTATCACTAGACAGGTGTTAACCCTAACCTCCTGGTTCCTCACCTGGTGGGCAGGAGGCAGGTATCACCAGACAGGTGTTATGGTGGACAGGTGTTAACCCTAACCTCCTGGTTCCTCACCTGGTGGGCAGGAGGCAGGTATCACCAGACAGGTGTTAACCCTAACCTCCTGGTTCCTCACCTGGTGGGCAGGAGGAAGGTATCACCAGACAGGTGTTATGGTAGACAGGTGTTAACCCTAACCTCCTTGTTCCTCACCTGGGGGGCAGGAGGCAGGTATCACCAGACAGGTGTTATGGTGGACAGGCCTGTTAACCCTAACCTCCTGGTTCCTCACCTGGTGGGCAGGAGGCAGGTATCACCAGACAGGTGTTATGGTGGACAGGTGTTAACCCTAACCTCCTGGTTCCTCACCTGGGGGGCAGGAGGCAGGTATCACCAAACAGGTGTAAACCCTAACCTCCTGGTTCCTCACCTGGGGGGCAGGAGGCAGGTATCACCAGACAGGTGTTAACCCTAACCTCCTGGTTCCTCACCTGGTGGGCAGGAGGCAGGTATCACCAGACAGGTGTTAACCCTAACCTCCTGGTTCCTCACCTGGTGGGCAGGAGGCAGGTATCACCAGACAGGTGTTATGGTGGACAGGTGTGTTAACCCTAACCTCCTGGTTCCTCACCTGGTGGGCAGGAGGCAGGTATCACCAGACAGGTGTTAACCCTAACCTCCTGGTTCCTCACCTGGGGGGCAGGAGGCAGGTATCACCAGACAGGTGTTATGGTGGACAGGTGTTAACCCTAACCTCCTGGTTCCTCACCTGGGGGGCAGGAGGCAGGTATCACCAAACAGGTGTTAACCCTAACCTCCTGGTTCCTCACCTGAGGGGCAGGAGGCAGGTATCACCAGACAGGTGTTATGGTAGACAGGTGTTAACCCTAACCTCCTGGTTCCTCACCTGGGGGGCAGGAGGCAATCAGCATATAATCATCAAGCTCTTGATTAGTTGAATCAGGGTCATATTCATTAGAGCACACTGTAGCAAAACGCTTCGCAGTGGAAAATAAAACTAAGAGTTTCATATTGGACAAGATCAGGTGGTACCTCCCTGTTTCAGCCCGCTTTGATACGTTTGGTGCCTTAGGAATACAACCTAGGTGTTATAGAGCCCCACAGTGGAGGTGTCATAATACCCATAAAACCTAGCGTTCAAACAGGTAAATGGTTCCAATCGTTTTTCCACCATTCATTTTTCCCCATAGGGGATTTTAGAAACACTTCAAATAAGGGCTGTGTTTCATGTAGGCTTACCCTGGCGTGACGTTTTGATAACCGTGCAAATCTCTCTAGGACAAGGTGACTTTTATCAAGCTCAGTTCTGGTGACTTTTGAAAAAGGACATTCTACTCCAAAATGAATTTTAAAAATGCAATGATTCAGACACCATCTAAAATATAATTTCCACCTCCAGAAATGAGCCCAATAACATATTGGTAAAAAAACATATACAGTGAGGGAAAAAAGTATTTGATCCCCTGCTGATTTTGTACGTTTGCCCACTGACAAAGACATGATCAGTCTATAATTTTAATGGTAGGTTTATTTGAACAGTGAGAGACAGAATAACAACAAAAAAATCCAGAAAAACGCATGTCAAAAATGTTATAAATTGATTAGCATTTTAATGAGGGAAATAAGTATTTCTTAACTTAAATGATGCAGCGCGCAATTTTAGGAGTAGCGAAATAAATATGGTAGCAATGGAAAGCTGGGATCCCCCTCTTTCTTAACAAAGGCCAAAACTGCTTTCAAACATGTTTTTTTCTGAGACTGCATTAAAGAATTGCTTGTCTGAATATGTTTCCCTCCCTAAGGCTCTCGCAACTTCAACGCGCCTCGAGAGGAATATGTATCTTGCATAGAACACACAACAAGGCGACTAGGTAAATAGGTAAACTATTGTTCTATGGGGTTGTCTGGTTTAGTTTAATAACACCATTACGTGGCAGAAATAGTAGCAGTGGAAAACGACATCCTGAGTGATAACGTAGAGGCTTTGAATGACTTCACCAGCAGCTACAGTAGGCTACACACTGCTGTTTGAGGATCTACACCGATCTCAAAAAAACAACATCTCCAGAATCCATCTGACGGAAATCCGTCACAATGACGGAGAACTTGAACCCCTGTAGTCCCCTACTCACCTCTGCAGTGACATAGTCCACCACCTCAACGAAGCAGTTGATCTCCCGGTCCAGTTTGGCACACTCCAACATCATCAAGTCAAGCTTCTTCAGGACTGCATCATTCTCAGTTCCTGGAATATACAATACAATGCCTTCAAATCTTGCATACTGTTGGTTATGGTGGCACAAGCTTCCAAATGATGGCATGCCATAGCTCTCGGTCTTCTGTGATTCGTAGAAATCTGAAACCGCCAAACTGGAATGTTATACTCCCACTCAATTACTAAAAAATACAAAAAGTTGAAGTACTTGAACCGGACAATTGTATGGGAGATGGACTGATGTGCACCCAGGGATGAAAATTAAGCTAGTCCGCGGCTAGTGCTTTTTCAGACCGGGCTAGTAGAAAATGTGTCAAACCAGGCCGCTGGCTAGCGAGATTTTATAATTTTCAAATATCGCATGGCACAGATTTTTGACCTGGGCTAGTAAAAATGTAAATATACTTGCCCGGCTGACCAGTTCCTAAAATCCTCAAGTTCCATCCCTGTGTTCCGCTCCACTTTCTAGTTACGTCAGTCCGTCAGTCAGTCAGTCCGTCAGTCAGTCAGTCCGTCAGTCCCATTGACTATATACAAAGGGTCTGTCCAGTGAGAAGGATTCGACAAAGATATTATCCGCACAGTAAAGTCCCAGTGTCTCTCTGACAGAGATGATTAACCTACCTGCTGTTTCTGCCACATCCAGCGCAACGTCTGTCACAATGTCCATCCCAGTTCCA
This sequence comes from Coregonus ussuriensis, assembly GCA_031479575.1. Lineage (NCBI taxonomy): Eukaryota > Metazoa > Chordata > Actinopteri > Salmoniformes > Salmonidae > Coregonus > Coregonus ussuriensis. Next base: position 80,755,982 of record CM062500.1, read on the forward strand.
ATATCTGTCCGACATGTTTTCAGACTAGACAGCGTGGAGTGGACTACACTCAAGGACATGTTGAAAATCTAAAACATTCAAGTATCTGAAACAAGAGATGCAAGTTGTTATAATATTAGGGCGCTGTGTTTTTGGTTAATCATGTCACTTGACCTGGGTTTTAACCTTTATTTAAAAGCTTTTTCATTAAAACTGAGCCCTTTTCTTTTCATGTCAGACGGTCCATCCTCAGACAACTGCTTTCATTTTTGGTCTAATTCTAATTTCTAGAAAAGGCTTAAAATAAAAAGGTTAAAATCCAGGTCATGTGACATGATTAACCAAAACACAGGGACTTAGTTATAATGGATCAACATGATTAACCAAAACACAGGGACTTAGTTATAATGGATCAACATGATTAACCAAAACACAGGGACTTAGTTATAATGGATCAACATGGGGACCTAGACCTGGTCAAGCCACCCTCTGTGGACTGGAGCAGATGCCAGGATGGCCAACCCTACCCCTGGAGAACTGGTGTGCAGGTTTTTGTTCCAGCCCTGCTCAAAACACACCTGATTCAGTTGCTCACCAATACCTGGATTAGTTGAGTTAATGTTAGAGCAAGGCTGGAACAATAACCTGCATACGGTCACAAAACAAGTTATCTGTAGCTACCTTCAGGTTGCATTCACGTATCATCAACAAGTGCACTAGTTAACTAGCTAGCTACTAGCTATGTTGATATCTGGCTAGCCGGCTAACGTTACGCTAAAAACACTAACTATGGCTAAGCAAGCATGCCAATAAATAGCTCGCTAACCTCACGACTTACTTCGCTGGGAAGGGATATACTGGTTGTCGAAGTGTTCTTTAATGTGTTGGTGCCTAAATATGAGAAAACACTAAACAACTTTAGCTAGCTAGCTAGCTATATAAAATTACCGGGAAAAGTTTGTTGCTGCTTGCTCTTCCGGTTTCTCTTGAGGTAGTCTCGAGAGGCCATCCTTCCAAATCTCAACTCAAGTCCAGCCAGACATTCGTTCAAAATAAAAGTCTCGAACTACTTTAACTTGTGCGCTTACAGTGTAATTTTCATCATAGGTACACGTCAACTATGACAGACAAATTGAGGGAAAAAAAATCCAGAAAATCACATTGTAGGATTTTTTATGAATTTATTTGCAAATTATGGTGGAAAATAAGTATTTGGTCACCTACAAACAAGCAAGATTTCTGGCTCTCACAGACCTGTAACTTCTTCTTTAAGAGGCTCCTCTGTCCTCCACTCGTTATCTGTATTAATGGCACCTGTTTGAACTTGTTATCAGTATAAAAGACACCTGTCCACAACCTCAAACAGTCACACTCCACTATGGCCAAGACCAAAGAGCTGTCAAAGGACACCAGAAACAAAATTGTAGACCTGCACCAGGCTGGGAAGACTGAATCTGCAATAGGTAAGCAGCTTGGTTTGAAGAAATCAACTGTGGGAGCAATTATTAGGAAATGGAAGACATACAAGACCACTGATAATCTCCCTCGATCTGGGGCTCCACGCAAGATCTCACCCCGTGGGGTCAAAATGATCACAAGAACAGTGAGCAAAAATCCCAGAACCACACGGGGGGACCTAGTGAATGACCTGCAGAGAGCTGGGACCAAAGTAACAAAGCCTACCATCAGTAACACACTACGCCGCCAGGGACTCAAATCCTGCAGTGCCAGACGTGTCCTCCTGCTTAAGCCAGTACATGTCCAGGCCCGTCTGAAGTTTGCTAGAGTGCATTTGGATGATCCAGAAGAGGATTGGGAGAATGTCATATGGTCAGATGAAACCAAAATATAACTTTTTGGTAAAAACTCAACTCGTCGTGTTTGGAGGACAAAGAATGCTGTGTTGCATCCAAAGAACACCATACCTACTGTGAAGCATGGGGGTGGAAACATCATGCTTTGGGGCTGTTTTTCTGCAAAGGGACCAGGATGACTGATCCGTGTAAAGGAAAGAATGAATGGGGCCATGTATCGTGAGATTTTGAGTGAAAACCTCCTTCCATCAGCAAGGGCATTGAAGATGAAACGTGGCTGGGTCTTTCAGCATGACAATGATCCCAAACACACCGCCCGGGCAACGAAGGAGTGGCTTCGTAAGAAGCATTTCAAGGTCCTGGAGTGGCAAAGCCAGTCTCCAGATCTCAACCCCATAGAAAATCATTGGAGGGAGTTGAAAGTCTGTGTTGCCCAGCGACAGCCCCAAAACATCACTGCTCTAGAGGAGATCTGCATGGAGGAATGGGCCAAAATACCAGCAACAGTGTGTGAAAACCTTGTGAAGACTTACAGAAAACGTTTGACCTGTGTCATTGCCAACAAAGGGTATATAACAAAGTATTGAGAAACTTTTGTTATTGACCAAATACTTATTTTCCACCATAATTTGCAAATAAATTCATTAAAAATCCTACAATGTGATTTTCTGGATTTTCTTTTCTCATTTTGTCTGTCATAGTTGACGTGTACCTATGATGAAATTACAGGCCTCTCTCATCTTTTTAAGTCGGAGAACTTGCACAATTGGTGGCTGACTAAATACTTTTTTCCCCACTGTATATGGGGATCAGAACAGTTAATGTTGTTGTTTCTTGGATTTTTAATGTTTTAACAGTTCTGTCATACTTTTTTTCTTTGCAAGTATCTATTCACATACCACAAAGTGACAGTACACAAAGTTGGCAACATGTAATGATATTAAAAAACATATACAAAACAATCAGAGCATCCCTAAACAGATATTGATAAACTTCACTTTCTGGTTCGGCCTAACACCTATGACTGTCAGCTCAGCAGAGACTGTATAAAAGGTTCTATAACTGTCAGCTCAGAGAAGGAAGAGTTCAAACAACATGGAGCATGCCTCACTGTGTGCTGGTGGTGAAATGCTGCAGGTCTCGAGGTAAGAACCCCTTAGCCATATAGAGGTAACCCTTGTACCCACACAGATACTTGACTCCAAGTCAGATAACCCCTGTACCCACACAGATACTTGACTCCAAGTCAGATAACCCCTGTACCCACACAGATACTTGACTCCAAGTCAAATAACCCCTGTACCCACACAGACACCTGACTCCAAGTCAGGCACTTAAGATTGCTGCTTTAATTGTCTAAAACTCAAGTAACTACGCCACATGTATTAGATACCATGTTGTTATGTTGAACAGATTAACATCTGGTATCTGGGTACATACAAATCATTCCTCCTCTTAGTTTTATTTCTTTGTTTAGAAGGTCGATCAGGAGACAAGAGAAACGACTGAGACGCCACTGTCCAAGTGACCTGTATTGAATTAACGTGAGAGACTGGGCGCTGAGCTTCCACCTTAAATGCGGTTCATGTCTTACAGTTTTGCCAACATTTTGCCTGTTTTTGTAACATTAAATAGGTTGATGCTATTGAATGATTTTATTTGAAGGTTATACAGAATGTCACACCATCTATAGTATGATTAGGAAACTATTAGGATCCACATCATATAATATAGCAGTCTGGTGCCCGACTGCACAGTCTATGACGTGGCACGCAACCATTGGTTGATGCGACGCCAGCGCATGTAGTCAGGCAGGATCTGGACCAATGAATCTGGTCTCATTGAGGAAGTCCTGAAGAAGTCGAGCCAGACATTCCTTCAATATAAAAGCCACCCAACTACTGTAAATTGCTTGGATTTAGAATGTTTTTAAAGTTCTGTCATACGAAATAAAAATAGAATCAACAAAATATACAACATTAGATTTATTCAAAGCCTCTTTTGCATTTCATTAACACCATATACCACAGTGGTAGTTTACAAAGTTACCAACACATGATGTTATTAAAAAACCTTCAACTATTTACAGTGTTATTACTGCATTACCACATTATTGGTCATTACATAATGAAGAGCTTAAGGTAAAATGAAAGAATCAACAGAAATTAAATGACGAAGCCTCTATCCAGATCTTCACAGGACTGTCCTGAACTCGTCAAAGATGAAACTTGGCACGTGGGCCTCGGCCACCTATGAAGACAGAAAACAGCAACAGATTATTACACGCATGTAAAATGTAATATTGTAGAGAATATCTATAGGAACAGATGATATATGCATGTAAAATATTCCAGAGAATATCTATAGTATTTTTTCCATGGGTGTTGTTGCTAATCCTAATCTAATCCTACCTTGCGAGGCAGCTTGGTGTAGCGTACGTAATCTTCCAGAAACATCAGTGCTCCCACCACATCAGACGGCATGTCCGGGATCCTCTGGCTGTAAAGGAATTATTACTGTAAACTCTGGCTGTAAAGGAATTATTACTGTAAACTCTGGCTGGAAAGGAATTATTACTGTAAACTCTGACTGGAAAGGAATTATTACTGTAAACTCTGGCTGGAAAGGAATTATTACTGTAAACTCTGGCTGTAAAGGAATTATTACTGTAAACTCTGGCTGTAAAGGAATTATTACTGTAAACTCTGGCTGGAAAGGAATTATTACTGTAAACTCTGTCTGGAAAGGAATTATTACTGTAAACTCTGGCTGGAAAGGAATTATTACTGTAAACTCTGGCTGGAAAAGAATTATTACTGTAAACTCTGGCTGGAAAGGAATTATTACTGTAAACTCTGGCTGGAAAAGAATTATTACTGTAAACTCAATTTCATTGAATTTGAAGTAGAATATAATTCACATATAATAGCACAGTGTTCACAAATAATTTATGCAATTTACTTACATTTTGCATTCAAATTGTATTATTTATACAGGTTAGTCCCATCGAGAAAACATTTATTTTTGCAAGAAAGAGCTGTTTGAAATAGCAGCCTTGGACAACGTACCAACACTAGCAGTAAAGTCAGACGAATTTACATTTTGAAAATATAATACATTATTATATTTTCACAATTTAAATAAATCGGACTTTACTGTGATATCAGGTTTCTTAAAATATGTATTTTTTTAAACTGGAAAATAAAAATAAACCAATCAATCAATCAATCAATCAATCAAAGGACTGGTGAGTTCAGTACCTGGTGCACTGGTCCATGATAGAGCGTATGAATTGCCCAATGAGAGCCAGGAAGTGCTCTGTGTATCTGGAGTGGAACTGCTTGAGCAGAGTGAGCAGGCCTAGAACCAGAGGAGGCCAGTCTACCGGGTCTGTGGCTTTCCTGCACGTCATCCCTGGAGAAATGGGAGAGTAAAACGAATCACATGGTGGACTCTCAAAGCAACATGGGTCAGGACCAGAGATTACATTTTTTATTACATATTTTTTGGATTACTCATTTTTACAGATTATACAATGCTCAAAAAAATAAAAGGGAACACTAAAATAACACATCCTAGATCTGAATGAATGAAATAATCTTATTAAATACTTTTTTTCTTTACATAGTTGAATGTGCTGACAACAAAATCACACAGAAATTATCAACGGAAATCAAATGTATCAACCCATGGAGGTCTGGATTTGGAGTCACCCTCAAAATTAAAGTGGAAAACCACACTACAGGCTGATCCAACTTTGATGTAATGTCCTTAAAAAAGGTCAAAATGAGGCTCAGTAGTGTGTGTGGCCTCCACGTGCCTGTATGACCTCCCTACAACGCCTGGGCATGCTCCTGATGAGGTGGCGGATGGTCTCCTGAGGGATCTCCTCCCAGACCTGGACTAAAGCATCCTCCAACTCCTGGACAGTCTGTGGTGCAACGTGGCATTGGTGGATGGAGCGAGACATGATGTCCCAGATGTGCTCAATTGGATTCAGGTCTGGGGAATGGGCGGGCCAGTCCATAGCATCAATGCCTTCCTCTTGCAGGAACTGCTGACACACTCCAGCCACATGAGGTCTAGCATGGTCTTGCATTAGGAGGAACCCAGGGCCAACCGCACCAGCATATGGTCTCACAAGGGGTCTGAGGATCTCATCTCGTTACCTAATGGCAGTCAGGCTACCTCTGGCGAGCACATGGAGGGCTGTGCGGCCCCCCAAAGAAATGCCACCCCACACCATGACTGACCCACCGCCAAACCTGTCATGCTGGAGGATGTTGCAGGCAGCTGAACGTTCTCCTACGGCGTCTCCAGACTCTGTCACGTCTGTCACATGTGCTCAGTGTGAACCTGCTTTCATCTGTGAAGAGCACAGGGCGCCAGTGGCGAATTTGCCAATCTTGGTGTTCTCTGGCAAATGCCAAACGTCCTGCATGGTGTTGGGCTGTAAGCACAACCCCCACCTGTGGACGTCGGGCCCTCATACCACCCTCATGGAGTCTGTTTCTGACCGTTTGAGCAGACACATGCACATTTGTGGCCTGCTGGAGGTCATTTTTCAGGGCTCTGGCAGTGCTCCTCCTGCTCCTCCTTGCACAAAGGCGGAGGTAGCAGTCCTGCTGCTGGGTTGTTGCCCTCCTACGGCCTCCTCCACGTCTCCTGATGTACTGGCCTGTCTCCTGGTAGCGCCTCCATGCTCTGGACACTACGCTGACAGACACAGCAAACCTTCTTGCCACAGCTCGCATTGATGTGCCATCCTGGATGAGCTGCACTACCTGAGCCACTTGTGTGGGTTGTAGACTCCGTCTCATGCTACCACTAGAGTGAAAGCACCGCCAGCATTCAAAAGTGACCAAAACATCAGCCAGGAAACATAGGAACTGAGAAGTGGTCTGTGGTCACCACCTGCAAAACCAGTCCTTTATTGGGGGTGTCTTGCTAATTGCCTATAATTTCCACCTGTTGTCTATTCCATTTGCACAACAGCATGTGACATTTATTGTCAATCAGTGTTGCTTCCTAAGATAACAGTTTGATTTCACAGAAGTGTAATTGACTTGGAGTTACATTGTGTTGTTTAAGTGTTCCCTTTATTTTTTTGAGCAGTGTGTATATATATATATATATATATTTTTTTTTACTTACAGATCAAATCAATCAAGCCCAGAGCATAACATATGAAAGCATTATGCAACACTTATCCCCAATGTGGTTCTCCATGGGCAATACAGTCAGGAGGACTAATAAAAGCCATCATCATGTTAACTGCTTCCCTTGGCTGTCCTGGAGATGATGCATCTCTATGGCTGCCTTTACACAGGCACGCCAATTCAGAGCTTTTTTCACTCATTGGTCTTTTGTCAATAATTGGGCTGCCTTTTGCCTTCAGAACAGCATCAATTTCATCGGGGCACGGGACTCTACAAGGTGTCGAAACCGTTCCACATGGAAGCTGGCCTGTGTTAACCCCCGATGCTTCCCGCAGTTGTGTCAAGTTGGCTGGATGTCCTTTGGGTGGTGGACCATTCTTGATACACACAGGAAACCTCTGAGTGTGAAAAACCCAGCAGCGTTGCAGTTCTTAACAAACCGGTGCGCCTCACACTAGAGGTCTGTGGGACAGATGTATTCTTCCCGCACCCCGCCCGCTGGCTTTCTGTCCGACTCCCACCCAACCCCAGTCACGTGCCAGCCATGGTCCCAGCAATGTTGTGCCCTGTAGGCAATATCAAATGCGCAAAAAATAACTTTAAAAATAGGTTAAATTACCAGAGATTCTAACGTGGCCCATTATATTAGGTTATCTGTATTTGCTGGGCTATATCAGCCAATATGCTAGATGGAGTTTGAAGAGAGCAGAGTTGGAGAGACTTGCACTTTCTCTTGAGCTATTTTTATAGCCTACCTTTTAGGAGTGGGAAGAGTTTCAGACCGAGAAATATGGATGATCAATATTTATTTCTAGGCAATATAGCCTAATGAAAGATAACTGCCCCGTGCATAGACTATAGCCTACTGAAAGATAACTGCCCCGTGCATAGTCTATAGCCTACTCTATTTAACTGAGACCACAGGCCTACCTGCTCTCAGAGGTATGGCTACTGAACTGGAAGCAGCAACACTTGCTATGTTTTGCACAGTCCTATAGGATATAGCCTACCATAGTCCTATAGGATATAGCCTACCATAGTCCTATAGGATATAGCCTACCATAGTCCTATAGGATATAGCCTACCATAGTCCTATAGGATATAGCCTACCATAGTCCTATAGGATATAGCCTACCATAGTCCTATAGGATATAGCCTACCATAGTCCTATAGCATATAGCCTACCTTAGTCCTATAGCATATAGCCTACCTTAGTCCTATAGGATATAGCCTACCATAGTCCTATAGGATATAGCCTACCATAGTCCTATAGGATATAGCCTACCATAGTCCTATAGGATATAGCCTACCATAGTCCTATAGGATATAGCCTACCTTAGTCCTATAGCATATAGCCTACCTTAGTCCTATAGGATATAGCCTACCATAGTCCTATAGGATATAGCCTACCTTAGTCCTATAGGATATAGCCTACCATAGTCCTATAGGATATAGCCTACCATAGTCCTATAGGATATAGCCTACCATAGTCCTATAGGATATAGCCTACCTTAGTCCTATAGGATATAGCCTACCATAGTCCTATAGGATATAGCCTACCATAGTCCTATAGGATATAGCCTACCTTTTAAAGGCTGATTTGCAGGCAGAGACAAATAAATGGGCAATCAATACTTATTGAAAATTAAAAGGCGCAATGCTCGCTCACCATAGTAACCTAACCTATGCTCACCATAGTAACCTAACCTATGATCACCATAGTAACCTAACCTATGCTCACCATAGTAACCAAACCTATGATCACCATAGTAACCTAACCTATGCTCACCATAGTAACCTAACCTATGCTCACCATAGTAACCTAACCTATGCTCACCATAGTAACCTAACCTATGATCACCATAGTAACCTGACCTCACCATAGTAACCTGACCTATGCTCACCATAGTAACCTGACCTATGCTCACCATAGTAACCTAACCTATGCTCCCCATAGTAACCTAACCTATGATCACCATAGTAACCTAACCTATGCTCACCATAGTAACCTAACCTATGCTCACCATAGTAGCCTGACCTATGTTCACCATAGTAACCTGATCTATGCTCCCCATAGTAACCTAACCTATGCTCACCATAGTAACCTGACCTATGCTCACCATAGTAACTTAACCT
>CM062500.1:80770069-80887569 GCA_031479575.1 Coregonus ussuriensis
TTTATGTCTCTATGTCAAGACTTGAGACCTCTAGAGACTTCTAATAGATTGTATTTTTTTTGTGTAGAAGACAGCCATCTTGTAATAAACCCTGAGGTACGTGTTATTCTGGCTGGTGTATTACAAGTACAGCTGGCACTGCACTGGGTCACCTATCTTTGATTATAGTCATCTAGATGCCGATCACTGAATATAGTGGTTATGTTGCTAATAACATTAAGTTGGTATTGCTAAAAACAGTTCAATGAAACGCAGTACCTTCATGATCGATTCCAAGTATGGCCCCCAGATCTTCTGTGTTTTGGCAACAGCGTTGGTGTAGACTTTACTGGCATTTCCTGACAGAAAGGAGACAAAGAAATACAACAGTGAGTGATGGTGGCCTGGACAGTAAACCAGAACCTAATGTTCCCTGGTCATAATCTCTGGGTCCTGTTCAGTGGGAGCCAGTGAGTGATGATGGCCTGGACAGTCAACCAGAACCTAATGTTCCCTGGTCATAATCTCTGAGTCCTGTTCATTGGGCACCAAATGGAAGAAAATGGACTGAAACAGGGAGGGACTTCCTGGATTTGTCTCAATAAAGACAAACTCATTTTTTGTTTTCCGCTGAAAAAAAGTTTTAAAACAACCCTGGTGAGAATCCTTCCTGGGCTGTTGACACCTACCCACAATACCTTTGACGGGATTGACAGCGCTCAGCATGGCTTTAAAGACGTCCACCATAGCCTTCTCTCTCAGGATGGTCTTCTGAAGCACCGTCAGGAAGTTCTAATGGAACAAAAACCTGTCATGTTATGGAACCTTGAGGGGAAGTAATAACTGACTGGACCACTTGAATTATTCTAAATGTATTCAAATAAAAACAGGTGAGCCGAGTCATACTGCTATATGTGGTTGTTGAATGATAATGACCGGCCGTGTCTCTACAGAAAGTCAAGCTAAGAATGACAGTACGTGTATCAAATATAACAGCAAACTGATATTGACCTCAATATCATGATATTAAGAACATGATAGTTGGAATTCAATGAGACAACCTGGTTAAATAAAGGTTAAATAATTGTTAGGTCTGAGGAAGTACGTCCCATACCAGTGAGACAGACCTAGGGTCCTATAGATCGTGAGAGTAGTCCTATAGATTGCCAGAGTAGTATTCTCAGGCTGGCTCATGTTACCTGCAGTTCCTTGACGATCATGAAGCAGAGCAGCCTGTCCAGCCCGTTGAGGCCGAAGGTCCCCAGGGTGTCCTGTATCTCAGAAAACAGACGGTTGTTGGTCACCTCCTGGTGGGTCTTCAGGTCGTACCAGGTGTTCAACTGGTCCATGTAGCACGTCCCTCTGGAATACAGGTAACAGGTAAACCTATGCATTAAGACATATTAAAAGCACTGAGAAGAGTGTACACCAAAACAGACATCCACTACCATGTATATGCCATGCCGTGTCAAAGTACACCAACGCTCCCTTCCATAACTCATCTACCTATAAGCTGACAGACTGATGCCACCAAGGTGACATGGAGAGAGAGATACCTACTTGGGGTCTGTGATGTGGAGAGAGATACCTACTTGGGGTCTGTGATGTGGAGAGAGATACCTACTTGGGGTCTGTGACATGGAGAGAGATACCTACTTGGGGTCTGTGATGTGGAGAGAGATACCTACTTGGGGTCTGTGACAGTGGAGAGAGATACCTACTTGGGGTCTGTGATGTGGAGAGAGATACCTACTTGGGGTCTGTGATGTGGAGAGAGATACCTACTTGGGGTCTGTGACATGGAGAGAGATACCTACTTGGGGTCTGTGACGTGGAGAGAGATACCTACTTGGGGTCTGTGACATGGAGAGAGATACCTACTTGGGGTCTGTGATGTGGAGAGAGATACCTACTTGGGGTCTGTGATGTGGAGAGAGATACCTACTTGGGGTCTGTGACATGGAGAGAGATACCTACTTGGGGTCTGTGACATGGAGAGAGATACCTACTTGGGGTCTGTGATGTGGAGAGAGATACCTACTTGGGGTCTGTGACATGGAGAGAGATACCTACTTGGGGTCTGTGATGTGGAGAGAGATACCTACTTGGGGTCTGTGATGTGGAGAGAGATACCTACTTGGGGTCTGTGACATGGAGAGAGATACCTACTTGGGGTCTGTGATGCGGAGGATCTCTCTACAGAGTCGCCCTATGAAGGTGGCTGACTCATCGACCGAGGGGAACTTGGGGATGGGGATATGGGTCGACTGGTAGACACTCTCCCAATCCTGGATCTAAGAAACACAAAACAGCTGAACATTACACGTTTCAAAAGTATGTATATTATTTAAACCAGGGCTCTCCAACCATGTTTCTGGAGAGCTACTCTCCTGTAGGCTATCGCTACCTGATTCAACCAGCTAATTATTAGAAGGGAGCTTGGACCTTCCCCTCCAACACGGTTGTGAAGGAGGGATGTAACATTTTCCCTTTTTGATGATGTTTTAATGTTTTAAAGGATGCAATGAATCAACCAGACAAATGGAGACAGAGCCATGTGGGTATAAGGAATCAACCAGACAAACTGAGAAAAGAGCCATGTGGGTACAAGGAATCAACCAGACAAACTGAGAAAAGAGCCATGTGGGTACAAGGAATCAACCAGACAAACAGAAAAGAGCCATGTGGGTACAAGGAATCAACCAGACAAACTGAGACAGAGCCATGTGGGTACAAGGTGCGAGTCCAACCTTGGTGCGTAGGAAGCTGTTGCACTCCTGCTCCACGTTGTAGTTGATGATGCGAGAGACCTCCTCCTGCCAGATCTTCAGGCCGTAGATGGAGACATAGTCCTGGATGTACTCAAAGGACCGGTAGAACCCATCCATGGTGGCTGCCATCTCCTTGAGCTTCGGCATCAGCTCGCTGGTCTGACCAGGTGCGAGATTGAAATGTACCATGATTAACCATGCTGTAACGCTTCATTTGCTCCCCCTCTCCATTTTTAAGTTCGCAGACAACTTTGTTTTTATATTCTGTCATGAATAAAACCTGAACATTCTGGATTACGCTACTGCAGAAAGTGAAAGTGACGGTTAACACTGGGCTGAACGGTCTTGTGGAATGGTTGTCATCGTGTTGTGTTGTGGTCAGCTATCTCACCTTAGCCTTGGGGTTAAAGATAAGTCCTTTGTGTAGAGCATAGGCTACTCTCCTCACCAACTCCTTCCTGATACCATCTTCCAGGAGCTGCTTGGGATCCACCTGAAGAGACGCCATGACAGGTAAGACTTATGCATTTCGACACATTTTCTCAATTATAATATATCTAAAAACAACAGTTGCACAAACCCATTTTTAATATTAAAAACTGACCTTGATGATTCCAACCAGTGTAGTCTTCATCATCAGAATCCCTTCAGTAAAGATGGAGATGGCGTGGGTGAGTTTGGCAACCTGTGAGAAAAGGAAGAGGAAGAACAAGTCGATGACGTCCAGCTGTAGAAAACCCACTGCCTCTCACAAACACTGCTCCTCTGAGCCGGAGAGGAACAGTTGGGGAGACTCACTGAGCATCTGCTCACACTCCACAGTTAGGGGCCAGGAACTTAGTCAGGAAAAACTCTGGCTCCTAGTTATAGTCACTACTATAGGTCCTAGTTATAGTCACTACTATAGGTCCTAGTTATAGGACAGCGGAGTCACTCACCACCTTCCGGAGACATTTGAAACCCCACCTCTTTAAGGAATACATGGGATAGGATAAAGTAATCCTTCTAACCCCCCCCCCCCCCCCTGTCCTGTTATCCTGCCTCTCTCTCCCCTCTCCTTAGTGTCCTGTTATCCTGCCTCTCTCTCCCCTCTCCTTATTGTCCTGTTATCCGGCCTCTCTCTCCCCTCTCCTTTGTGTCCTGTTAACCTGCGTCTCTCTCCCCTCTCATTAGTGTCCTGTTAACCGGCCTCTCTCTCCCCTCTCAGTGTCCTGTTAACCGGCCTCTCTCTCCCCTCTCCTTAGTGTCCTGTTAACCTGCCTCTCTCTCCCCTCTCCTTAGTGTCCTGTTAACCGGCCTCTCTCTCCCCTCTCAGTGTCCTGTTAACCTGCCTCTCTCTCCCCTCTCCTTAGTGTCCTGTTAACCGGCCTCTCTCTCCCCTCTCCGTAGTGTCCTGTTAACCGGCCTCTCTCTCCCCTCTCCTTAGTGTCCTGTTAACCTGCCTCTCTCTCCCCTCTCCTTAGTGTCCTGTTAACCTGCCTCTCTCTCCCCTCTCCTTAGTGTCCTGTTAACCTGCCTCTCTCTCCCCTCTCCTTTGTGTCCTGTTAACCTGGGTCTCTCTCTCCTCACCTTAGTGTCCTGTTAACCTGCCTCTCTCTCCCCTCTCCGTAGTGTCCTGTTAACCGGCCTCTCTCTCCCCTCTCCGTAGTGTCCTGTTAACCGGCCTCTCTCTCCCCTCTCCTTAGTGTCCTGTTAACCTGCCTCTCTCTCCCCTCTCCGTAGTGTCCTGTTAACCGGCCTCTCTCTCCCCTCTCCTTAGTGTCCTGTTAACCTGCCTCTCTCTCCTCACCTTAGTGTCCTGTTAACCTGCCTCTCTCTCCCCTCTCCGTAGTGTCCTGTTAACCGGCCTCTCTCTCCCCTCTCCGTAGTGTCCTGTTAACCGGCCTCTCTCTCCCCTCTCCTTAGTGTCCTGTTAACCTGCCTCTCTCTCCCCTCTCCGTAGTGTCCTGTTAACCGGCCTCTCTCTCCCCTCTCCTTAGTGTCCTGTTAACCTGCCTCTCTCTCCTCACCTTAGTGTCCTGTTAACCGGCCTCTCTCTCCCCTCTCCGTAGTGTCCTGTTAACCGGCCTCTCTCTCCCCTCTCTTTAGTGTCCTGTTAAACGGCCTCTCTCTCCCCTCTCTTTAGTGTCCTGTTAAACGGCCTCTCTCTCCCCTCTCCGTAGTGTCCTGTTAACCGGCCTCTCTCTCCCCTCTCCGTAGTGTCCTGTTAACCGGCCTCTCTCTCCCCTCTCCGTAGTGTCCTGTTAACCGGCCTCTCTCTCCCCTCTCCGTAGTGTCCTGTTAACCTGCCTCTCTCTCCCCTCTCTTTAGTGTCCTGTTAAACGGCCTCTCTCTCCCCTCTCTTTAGTGTCCTGTTAAACGGCCTCTCTCTCCCCTCTCCGTAGTGTCCTGTTAACCGGCCTCTCTCTCCCCTCTCCGTAGTGTCCTGTTAAACGGCCTCTCTCTCCCCTCTCTTTAGTGTCCTGTTAAACGGCCTCTCTCTCCCCTCTCCGTAGTGTCCTGTTAACCTGCCTCTCTCTCCCCTCTCCTTAGTGTCCTGTTAACCTGCCTCTCTCTCCCCTCTCAGTGTCCTGTTAACCTGCCTCTCCCTCCCCTCTCCGTAGTGTCCTGTTAACCGGCCTCTCTCTCCCCTCTCCGTAGTGTCCTGTTAACCGGCCTCTCTCTCCCCTCTCCTTTGTGTCCTGTTAACCTGCCTCTCTCTCCCCTCTCCGTAGTGTCCTGTTAACCGGCCTCTCCCTCCCCTCTCCTTACTGTACTGTTAACTGGCCTCTCTCTCCCCCCCCCAAATTGTAAAGTGGTTATCCCACTGGCTATAGGGTGAACGCACCAATTTGTGAGTCGCTCTGGCTAAGAGCGTCTGCTAAATGACGTTAATGTGCCCTTGAGCAAGGCACTTAACCCTAATTGCTCCTGTAAGTCGCTCTGGATAAGAGCGTCTGCTAAATGACTAAAATGTAAATGTAAATGTTATAGTCACTACTATAGGTCCTAGTTAGTCACTACTATAGGTCCTAGTTATAGTCACTACTATAGGTCCTAGTTAGTCACTACTATAGGACCTAGTTATAGTCACTACTATAGGTCCTAGTTATAGTCACTACTATAGGTCCTAGTTATAGTCACTACTACAGGACCTAGTTATAGTCACTACTATAGGACCTAGTTATAGTCACTACTATAGGTCCTAGTTATAGTCACTACTACAGGTCCTAGTTATAGTCACTACTATAGGTCCTAGTTATAGTCACTACTACAGGTCCTAGTTATAGTCACTACTATAGGTCCTAGTTATAGTCACTACTACAGGTCCTAGTTATAGTCACTACTATAGGTCCTAGTTATAGTCACTACTATAGGACCTATGGTATCTGACCTCGTAGCGAGCCCCCAGCTGAGCGTAGTCCTTCAGCTTGTCCTTGTCCAGCCTGGTGGGAACCTCCATGATGGCATGGATCTGCAGCTTGATGATCTTAGCCAGGGAGGTGAACATGCTCTCAGGGATGATCTGTAACACCTAGTGGAGAGTACAGGAAACATGCTCTCAGGGATGACCGGGGGTAGGGAGTAGGGACCGGGGGTAGGGAGTAGGGACCGGGGGTAGGGAGTAGGGACTGGGGGTAGGGAGTAGGGACTGGGGGTAGGGAGTAGGGACTGGGGGTAGGGAGTAGGGACTGGGGACTGGGGGTAGGGACTGGGGGTAGGGAGTAGGGACTGGGGGTAGGGACCGGGGGTAGGGAGTAGGGACTGGGGGTAGGGACCGGGGGTAGGGAGTAGGGACTGGGGGTAGGGAGTAGGGACCGGGGGTAGGGAGTAGGGACTGGGGGTAGGGTGTAGGGACTGGGGGTAGGGAGTAGGGACTGGCAGCAGGGAGTAGGGACCGGGGGTAGGGACCGGGGGTAGGGAGTAGGGACTGGGGGTAGGGAGTAGGGACCGGGGGTAGGGAGTAGGGACCGGGGGTAGGGAGTAGGGACCGGGGGTAGGGAGTAGGGACTGGGGGTAGGGAGTAGGGGGTAGGGACCGGGGGTAGGGAGTAGGGACTGGGGGTAGGGAGTAGGGACTGGGGGTAGGGACTGGGGGTAGGGGGTAGGGACCGGGGGCAGGGAGTAGGGACCGGGGGTAGGGAGTAGGGACTGGGGGTAGGGACTGGGGGTAGGGAGTAGGGACTGGGGGTAGGGAGTAGGGACCGGGGGTAGGGAGTAGGGACTTGGGGTAGGGAGTAGGGACCGGGGGTAGGGAGTAGGGACTGGGGGTAGGGAGTAGGGACTGGGGGTAGGGAGTAGGGACTGGGGGTAGGGAGTAGGGACTGGGGGTAGGGGCCGGGGGTAGGGACCGGGGGTAGGGAGTAGGGACTGGCGGCAGGGAGTAGGGACTGGGGGTAGGGACCGGGGGTAGGGAGTAGGGACTGGGGGTAGGGACCGGGGGTAGGGAGTAGGGACTGGGGGTAGGGACCGGGGGTAGGGAGTAGGGACTGGGGGTAGGGACCGGGGGTAGGGAGTAGGGACTGGGGGTAGGGACCGGGGGTAGGGAGTAGGGACTGGGGGTAGGGTGTAGGGACTGGGGGTAGGGACTGGGGGTAGGGAGTAGGGACTGGGGGTAGGGAGTAGGGACTGGGGGTAGGGAGTAGGGACTGGGGGTAGGGAGTAGGGACTGGGGGTAGGGAGTAGGGACTGGGGGTAGGGAGTAGGGACTGGGGGTAGGGACTGGGGGTAGGGAGTAGGGACTGGGGGTAGGGAGTAGGGACTGGGGGTTGATTTGGGATTCAGGATTCCTGGTCACCAGGACCATACCTTTCTGACGTATGTCACCAGCTCCCCGGAGTAGAACTGAGAAACACTGAGCAGGTCTGGACTGTTGGCCTGGTTGATACGCAGCAGAGGCAGGTCCAACGCAGACGCCAACTGGTAACATAGATCAATAAAACACATTATTTGTATTTATTATGGATCCCCATTAGTTCCTGCCAAGGCACCAGCTACTCTTCCTGGGGTTTATTATGGATCCACATTAGTTCCTGCCAAGGCAGCAGCTACTCTTCCTGGGGTTTATTATGGATCCCCATTAGTTCCTGCCAAGGCAGCGGCTACTCTTCCTGGGGTTTATTATGGATCCCCATAAGTTCCTGCCAAGGCAGCAGCTACTCTTCCTGGGGTTTATTATGGATCCCCATTAGTTCCTGCCAAGGCAGCAGCTACTCTTCCTGAGGTTTATTATGGATCCCCATTAGTTCCTGCCAAGGCAGCAGCTACTCTTCCTGGGGTTTATTATGGATCCCCATTAGTTCCTGCCAAGGCAGCAGTTACTCTTCCTGGGGTTTATTATGGATCCCCATTAGTTCCTGCCAAGGCAGCAGCTACTCTTCCTGAGGTCCAGCAAAATTAAGGCAGTTATACATTTTAAAAACATTACAATACATCCATAACAGATTTCACAACATATTAAGTGTGTGCCCTCAGGCCTCTACTCTACTACCACATATCTATAACACAACATCCATGTGTACATGTGTGTATAGTGCGAATGTTATTGTGTGTTTGTATGCATGTGTCTATGTTTGTGTTGCTTCACAGTCCCCGCTGTTCCATAACATGTATTTTTATCTGTTTTTTTAAATCTAATTTTACTGCTAGCATGAGTTACTTGATGTGGAATAGAGTTCCATGTAGTCATGTCTCTATGTAGTACTGTGCGCCTCCCATAGTCTGTTCTGGACTTGGGGACTGTGAAGAGACCTCTGGTGGCGTGTCTTGTGGGGTATGCATGGGTGTCAGAGCTGTGTGCTAGTATACTGCATGTATTGAAACAGAAAATACAAATTTCTTGATTATGGGGATTAATCTGTGTACTCTGTCTGAGTAGTGAATGGTTCACCTTTAGAAAGGTGGCTCGTAGTTTGGTCACCATGGATGGGTTCGCTCTGATACTCTCCTGCATGATGAACGTGAAGCTGGGAACACAACCAGAGAGAAAAACATTCAATGGCAAATGTATATTTTATAATTGACCAGGTTAGTCTCAATGAGATCTTACTTGCAAGAGAGACCTGGCTATGTCATCGTGAAACTGGTAAGCCAGAGTAGTTGGTCAGTGTGTACCTGTCTATGATCTGCCAGGCGTAGGACATATCCCCTACTATCTGCATGGTGATCAGGACCATTCATAATCCATACATAAGACATGTCTAACCACTACCTGTCTATGATCTGCCATGCGTAGGACAGATCCCCTACCTGTCTATGATCTGCCATGCGTAGGACAGATCCCCTACCTGTCTATGATCTGCCATGCGTAGGACAGATCCCCTACCTGTCTATGATCTGCCATGCGTAGGACAGATCCCCTACTATCTGCATGGTGATCAGGACCTCCTCCTTGATGTTAATGGTCCTGATCATCTGGTGAAGGAACTTCCTGGTGTCAGCCAGAAACTGACACACCTGCAGGTTGGACTCCAACTGGTGGAACTCTTGAACCTGAGGACAGGAAGTCAGGGTTTATTGGTAAGGAGAAGACAGGAAGTCAGGGTTTATAGGTAAGGAGAGGACAGGAAGTCAGGGTTTATTGGTAAGGAGAGGACAGGAAGTCAGGGTTTATAGTTAAGGAGAGGACAGGAAGTCAAGGTTTATAGTTAAGGAGAGGACAGGAAGTCAGGGTTTATAGTTAAGGAGAGGACAGGAAGTCAGGGTTTATAGTTAAGGAGAGGACAGGAAGTCAGGGTTTATAGGTAAGGAGAGGACAGGAAGTCAGGGTTTATAGGTAAGGAGAGGACAGGAAGTCAGGGTTTATAGTTAAGGAGAGGACAGGAAGTCAGGGTTTATAGTTAAGGAGAGGACAGGAAGTCAGGGTTTATAGTTAAGGAGAGGACAGGAAGTCAGGGTTTATAGTTAAGGAGAGGACAGGAAGTCAGGGTTTATAGTTAAGGAGAGGACAGGAAGTCAGGCTTTATAGTTAAGGAGAGGACAGGAAGTCAGGGTTTATAGTTAAGGAGAGGACAGGAAGTCAGGGTTTATTGGTAAGGAGAGGACAGGAAGTCAGGGTTTATTGGTAAGGAGAGGACAGGAAGTCAGGGTTTATAGGTAAGGAGAGGACAGGAAGTCAGGGTTTATAGTTAAGGAGAGGACAGGAAGTCAGGGTTTATAGTTAAGGAGAGGACAGGAAGTCAGGGTTTATAGTTAAGGAGAGGACAGGAAGTCAGGGTTTATAGTTAAGGAGAGGACAGGAAGTCAGGGTTTATAGGTGAGGACAGGAAGTCAGGGTTTATAGTTAAGGAGAGGACAGGAAGTCAGGGTTTATAGTTAAGGAGAGGACAGGAAGTCAGGGTTTATAGGTAAGGAGAGGACAGGAAGTCAGGGTTTATTGGTAAGGAGAGGACAGGAAGTCAGGGTTTATAGTTAAGGAGCGGACAGGAAGTCAGGGTTTATAGTTAAGGAGAGGACAGGAAGTCAGGGTTTATTGGTAAGGAGAGGACAGGAAGTCAGGGTTTATAGTTAAGGAGAGGACAGGAAGTCAGGGTTTATAGGTAAGGAGAGGACAGGAAGTCAGGGTTTATTGGTAAGGAGAGGACAGGAAGTCAGGGTTTATAGTTAAGGAGAGGACAGGAAGTCAGGGTTTATAGGTAAGGAGAGGACAGGAAGTCACGGTTTATAGGTAAGGAGAGGACAGGAAGTCAGGTTTTATAGGTAAGGAGAGGACAGGAAGTCAGGTTTTATAGGTAAGGAGAGGACAGGAAGTCAGGTTTTATAGGTAAGGAGAGGACAGGAAGTCAGGTTTTATAGGTAAGGAGAGGACAGGAAGTCAGGGTTTATAGTTAAGGAGAGGACAGGAAGTCAGGGTTTATAGGTAAGGAGAGGACAGGAAGTCAGGGTTTATTGGTAAGGAGAGGACAGGAAGTCAGGGTTTATTAGTAAGGAGAGGACAGGAAGTCAGGGTTTATATATAAACATATTTTTGGACAAAACAACATAATTGTATATCAAATGATCCCCATGTAACAGAATGATCATGTAACGGTCACTAAGAGAGTTACCTAGAGATGAAATAACTACAGTGCATGTACTCTTGTTCATGTTATAGTCCTCACCTCTACAAGGGCCTGTATCAGCTGAACGGTCTTCCTGCCTGCAGCGGTGGAGTCCTCATAGTTCAGAGACTCTATCTGCTTAGAGATCTCCCTGAACCATGCCTGCAGGTTCTCTGTCCAACACACCAACAACATTTAAAAAAAAGTTTTAGTCATTTAGCAGACGCTCTTATCCAGAGCGACTTACAGTTAGTGAATACATGTTTTTATTTTTATTTTATTTAAATACATTTTTTATACTGGCCCCCCATGGGAATCGAACCCACAACCCTGGCGTTGCAAACGCCATGCTCTATCAACTGAGCTACATCCCTGCCGGCCATTCCCTCCCTTCCCGGCCATTCCCTCCCCTACCCTGGACGACGCTGGGCCAATTCTGCGCCGCCCCATGGGTCTCCCGGTCGCGGAGACAGCAATAGGAATAGGTATGGTACAGTGAGACAGCAATAGGAATAGGTATGGTACAGTGACAGCAATAGGAATAGGTATGGTACAGTGAGACTGCAATAGGAATAGGTATGGTACAGTGAGACAGCAATAGGAATAGGTATGGTACAGTGACAGCAATAGGAATAGGTATGGTACAGTGAGACTGCAATAGGAATAGGTATGGTACAGTGAGACTGCAATAGGAATAGGTATGGTACAGTGAGACAGCAATAGGAATAGGTATGGTACAGTGAGACAGCAATAGGAATAGGTATGGTACAGTGAGACAGCAATAGGAATAGGTATGGTACAGTGACAGCAATAGGAATAGGTATGGTACGGTGACAGCAATAGGAATAGGTATGGTACAGTGAGACAGCAATAGGAATAGGTATGGTACAGTGAGACAGCAATAGGAATAGGTATGGTACAGTGAGACAGCAATAGGAATAGGTATGGTACAGTGAGACAGCAATAGGAATAGGTATGGTACAGTGAGACAGCAATAGGAATAGGTATGGTACAGTGAGACAGCAATAGGAATAGGTATGGTACAGTGAGACAGCAATAGGAATATGTATGGTACAGTGAGACAGCAATAGGAATAGGTATGGTACAGTGAGACAGCAATAGGAATAGGTATGGTACAGTGAGACAGCAATAGGAATAGGTATGGTACAGTGACAGCAATAGGAATAGGTATGGTACAGTGAGACAGCAATAGGAATAGGTATGGTACAGTGAGACAGCAATAGGAATAGGTATGGTACAGTGAGACAGCAATAGGAATAGGTATGGTACAGTGAGACAGCAATAGGAATAGGTATGGTACAGTGACAGCAATAGGAATAGGTATGGTACAGTGAGACAGCAATAGGAATAGGTATGGTACAGTGACAGCAATAGGAATAGGTATGGTACAGTGAGACAGCAATAGGAATAGGTATGGTACAGCAATAGGAATAGGTATGGTACAGTGACAGCAATAGGAATAGGTATGGTACAGTGAGAGCAATAGGAATAGGTATGGTACAGTGAGAGCAATAGGAATAGGTATGGTACAGTGAGAGCAATAGGAATAGGTATGGTACAGCGAGACAGCAATAGGAATAGGTATGGTACAGTGAGACAGCAATAGGAATAGGTATGGTACAGTGAGACAGCAATAGGTATGGTACAGTGAGACAGCAATAGGAATATGTATGGTACAGTGAGACAGCAATAGGAATATGTATGGTACAGTGAGACAGCAATAGGAATAGGTATGGTACAGTGAGACAGAAATAGGAATAGGTATGGTACAGTGACAGCAATAGGAATAGGTATGGTACAGTGACAGCAATAGGAATAGGTATGGTACAGTGAGACAGCAATAGGAATAGGTATGGTACAGTGAGACAGCAATAGGAATAGGTATGGTACAGTGAGACAGCAATAGGAATAGGTATGGTACAGCAATAGGAATAGGTATGGTACAGTGACAGCAATAGGAATATGTATGGTACAGTGAGACAGCAATAGGAATAGGTATGGTACAGTGACAGCAATAGGAATAGGTATGGTACAATGACACAGCAATAGGAATAGGTATGGTACAGTGAGACAGCAATAGGAATAGGTATGGTACAGTGAGACAGCAATAGGAATAGGTATGGTACAGTGAGACAGCAATAGGAATAGGTATGGTACAGTGAGACAGCAATAGGAATAGGTATGGTACAGTGAGACAGCAATAGGAATAGGTATGGTACAGTGAGACAGCAATAGGTATGGTACAGTGAGACAGCAATAGGAATATGTATGGTACAGTGAGACAGCAATAGGAATATGTATGGTACAGTGAGACAGCAATAGGAATATGTATGGTACAGTGAGACAGCAATAGGAATAGGTATGGTACAGTGAGACAGCAATATGTATGGTACAGTGAGACAGCAATAGGAATATGTATGGTACAGTGAGACAGCAATAGGAATGGTACAGTGAGACAGCAATAGGAATGGTACAGTGAGACAGCAATAGGAATAGGTATGGTACAGTGAGACAGCAATAGGAATATGTATGGTACAGTGAGACAGCAATAGGAATAGGTATGGTACAGTGACAGCAATAGGAATAGGTATGGTACAGTGACAGCAATAGGAATAGGTATGGTACAGTGACAGCAATAGGAATAGGTATGGTACAGTAAGACAGCAATAGGAATAGGTATGGTACAGTAAGACAGCAATAGGAATAGGTATGGTACAGTGACAGCAATAGGAATAGGTATGGTACAGTGACCGCAATAGGAATAGTTATGGTACAGTGAGACAGCAATAGGAATAGGTATGGTACAGTGAGACAGCAATAGGAATGGTACAGTGACAGCAATAGGAATAGGTATGGTACAGTGACCGCAATAGGAATAGTTATGGTACAGTGAGACAGCAATAGGAATAGGTATGGTACAGTGACAGCAATAGGAATGGTACAGTGACAGCAATATAGGAATAGGTCTGGTACAGTGAGACAGCAATAGGAATAGGTATGGTACAGTGAGACAGCAATAGGAATAGGTATGGTACAGTGAGACAGCAATAGGAATAGGTATGGTACAGTGAGACAGCAATAGGAATAGGTATGGTACAGTGAGACAGCAATAGGAATAGGTATGGTACAGTGAGACAGCAATAGGAATAGGTATGGTACAGTGAGACAGCAATAGGAATAGGTATGGTACAGTGAGACAGCAATAGGAATAGGTATGGTACAGTGAGACAGCAATAGGAATAGGTATGGTACAGTGACAGCAATAGGAATAGGTATGGTACAGTGACAGCAATAGGAATAGTTATGGTACAGTGAGACAGCAATAGGAATAGGTATGGTACAGTGACACAGCAATAGGAATAGGTATGGTACAGTGACAGCAATAGGAATATGTATGGTACAGTGAGACAGCAATAGGAATAGGTATGGTACAATGAGACAGCAATAGGAATAGGTATGGTACAGTGAGACAGCAATAGGAATAGGTATGGTACAGTGAGACAGCAATAGGAATAGGTATGGTACAGTGAGACAGCAATAGGAATAGGTATGGTACAGTGAGACAGCAATAGGAATGGTACAGTGACAGCAATAGGAATGGTACAGTGAGACAGCAATAGGAATAGGTATGGTACAGTGACAGCAATAGGAATAGGTATGGTACAGTGAGACAGCAATAGGAATAGGTATGGTACAGTGAGACAGCAATAGGAATAGGTATGGTACAGTGACAGCAATAGGAATAGGTATGGTACAGTGAGACAGCAATAGGAATAGGTATGGTACAGTGAGACAGCAATAGGAATAGGTATGGTACAGTGAGACAGCAATAGGAATAGGTATAGTACAGTGAGACAGCAATAGGAATAGGTATGGTACAGTGAGACAGCAATAGGAATAGGTATAGTACAGTGAGACAGCAATAGGAATAGGTATGGTACAGTGAGACAGCAATAGGAATAGGTATGGTACAGTGAGACAGCAATAGGAATAGGTATGGTACAGTGACAGCAATAGGAATAGGTATGGTACAGTGAGACAGCAATAGGAATAGGTATGGTACAGTGAGACAGCAATAGGAATAGGTATGGTACAGTGACAGCAATAGGAATAGGTATGGTACAGTGACAGCAATAGGAATAGGTATGGTACAGTGAGACAGCAATAGGAATAGGTATGGTACAGTGACAGCAATAGGAATAGGTATGGTACAGTGAGACAGCAATAGGAATAGTTATGGTACAGTGAGACAGCAATAGGAATAGGTATGGTACAGTGAGACAGCAATAGGAATAGGTATGGTACAGTGACAGCAATAGGAATGTGTATGGTACAGTGAGACAGCAATAGGAATAGGTATGGTACTGTGACAGCAATAGGAATAGGTATGGTACAATGAGACAGCAATAGGAATAGGTATGGTACAGTGAGACAGCAATAGGAATAGGTATGGTACAGTGAGACAGCAATAGGAATAGGTATGGTACAGTGAGACAGCAATAGGAATAGGTATGGTACAGTGAGACAGCAATAGGAATGGTACAGTGACAGCAATAGGAATGGTACAGTGAGACAGCAATAGGAATAGGTATGGTACAGTGACAGCAATAGGAATAGGTATGGTACAGTGAGACAGCAATAGGAATAGGTATGGTACAGTGAGACAGCAATAGGAATAGGTATGGTACAGTGACAGCAATAGGAATAGGTATGGTACAGTGAGACAGCAATAGGAATAGGTATGGTACAGTGAGACAGCAATAGGAATAGGTATGGTACAGTGACAGCAATAGGAATAGGTATGGTACAGTGAGACAGCAATAGGAATAGGTATGGTACAGTGAGACAGCAATAGGAATAGGTATGGTACAGTGACAGCAATAGGAATAGGTATGGTACAGTGAGACAGCAATAGGAATAGGTATGGTACAGTGACAGCAATAGGAATAGGTATGGTACAGTGAGACAGCAATAGGAATAGGTATGGTACAGTGACAGCAATAGGAATAGGTATGGTACAGTGAGACAGCAATAGGAATAGGTATGGTACAGTGAGACAGCAATAGGAATAGGTATGGTACAGTGAGACAGCAATAGGAATAGGTATGGTACAGTGAGACAGCAATAGGAATAGGTATGGTACAGTGAGACAGCAATAGGAATAGGTATGGTACAGTGACAGCAATAGGAATAGGTATGGTACAGTGAGCCACAAGCTTTTAAGAGCATGTACACAATGTATAATACATTAAGAACACCTTCCTAATATTGAGTTGCACCCCCTTTTCCCCCTCAGCACAGCCTCAATTCGCCGGGGCGTGGACTCTACAAGGTGCCGGGGCGTGGACTCTACAAGGTGCCGGGGCGTGGACTCTACAAGGTGCCGGGGCGTGGACTCTACAAGGTGCCGGGGCGTGGACTCTACAAGGTGCCGGGGCGTGGACTCTACAAGGTGCCGGGGCGTGGACTCTACAAGGTGCCGGGGCGTGGACTCTACAAGGTGCCGGGGCGTGGACTCTACAAGGTGCCGGGGCGTGGACTCTACAAGGTGCCGGGGCGTGGACTCTACAAGGTGCCGGGGCGTGGACTCTACAAGGTGCCGGGGCGTGGACTCTACAAGGTGCCGGGGCGTGGACTCTACAAGGTGCCGGGGCGTGGACTCTACAAGGTGCCGGGGCGTGGACTCTACAAGGTGCCGGGGCATGGACTCTACAAGGTGCCGGGGCATGGACTCTACAAGGTGCCGGGGCATGGACTCTACAAGGTGTCGGGGCATGGACTCTACAAGGTGCCGGGGCATGGACTCTACAAGGTGCCGGGGCATGGACTCTACAAGGTGCCGGGGCATGGACTCTACAAGGTGCCGGGGCATGGACTCTACAAGGTGCCGGGGCATGGACTCTACAAGGTGTCGAAAGCGTTCAACAGGGATGTTGGTCCATGTTGACTACAACGCTTCCCACAGTTTGGGAGGTGGTCCATTCTTGATACACACAGGAAACTGTTGAGCGTGAAAAACCCAGCAGCGATGCAGTTCTTGACAGACTCAAACCAGTGGAGTGTGTTAAAGAACCTACTACCATACCCCGTTTAAAAGGTACTTCAAACCTTCTGTCTTGCCCATTCACCCTCTGAATGGCACACATACACAATCCATGTCTCGATTGTCTCAAGGCTTAAAAATCCTGCTTTAACCTGCCTCCTCCCCCTCATCTACACTGATTTGAAGTGGATTTAACAAGTGACATCAATAAGGGATCATAGCTTTCACCTGGATTCACCTGGTCAGTCTACGACATGGAAAGAGCAGGTGTTCTTAATGATTTGTCCAGTCAGTGTATACCGCACACATATAAGCAGTTTCAGTGATTGACTCCAACTTAAAAGGATTTGCAAGCGGTCACAACAAGAGAGGGAGTCCAGATTGGGAACTGCCAGTTGTGGTAATGACGTGTGTTTACGTTGTGTTATCCATCTCACCATTCTTCTCCACTCTGGTCAGAGGCTTGACCCCAGAGAACACCTCAGCCAGCTCCGTCATCCTCTCAGCCCCCTCGGTTCTATAGCTCTCCCATTTCAGCTGCTTCTCTGACAGCATCTGCTTGAACATCTGTGAGGAAAGCGAGTACAGATGGTGAATCCACCATTATATTCAGAGACGGACACCGTTTCATTGTGTAATCCACCATTATATTCAGAGACGGACACGGTGTTATTGTGTAATCCACCATTATATTCAGAGACGGACACGGTGTTATTGTGTAATCCACCATTATATTCAGAGACGGACACCGTTTTATTGTGTAATTACAACTTCATTTGGCATCAAATCATATATCATATTGTTAGACTCACTTCTTTGAGAGTGAACTCAAATTGGGCGGTGTCTAGGAGTAACTGGAAAAGGATCTTGGGGTTGTACTTGGAGTCGTTGATCACCTGATCTTTGATCTGTCGCAGACGCTTGTTGTTGGGATCATAGGCTGCAAGAAGAAAAGACAACATCGTTTAGGAATATAGTATCACCTGACATGATTCTACCTGAGGTTCAGCCTGAGGTTCAGCCTGACATGATTCTACCTGAGGTTCAGCCTGACATGATTCTACCTGAGGTTCAGCCTGACATGATTCTACCTGAGGTTCAGCCTGAGGTTCAGCCTGACATGATTCAGCCTGAGGTTCAGCCTGACATGATTCTACCTGAGGTTCAGCCTGAGGTTCAGCCTGACATGATTCAGCCTGAGGTTCAGCCTGACATGATTCTACCTGAGGTTCAGCCTGACATGATTCTACCTGAGGTTCAGCCTGACATGATTCTACCTGAGGTTCAGCCTGACATGATTCAGCCTGAGGTTCAGCCTGACATGATTCTACCTGAGGTTCAGCCTGACATGATTCTACCTGAGGTTCAGCCTGACATGATTCAGCCTGAGGTTCAGCCTGACATGATTCAGCCTGAGGTTCAGCCTGACATGATTCTGTCTGAGGTTCAGCCTGACATGATTCAGCCTGAGGTTCAGCCTGAGGTTCAGCCTGACATGATTCTACCTGAGGTTCAGCCTGACATGATTCTACCTGAGGTTCAGCCTGACATGATTCTACCTGAGGTTCAGCCTGACATGATTCTACCTGAGGTTCAGCCTGAGGTTCAGCCTGACATGATTCTACCTGAGGTTCAGCCTGACATGATTCTACCTGAGGTTCAGCCTGACATGATTCTACCTGAGGTTCAGCCTGAGGTTCAGCCTGACATGATTCTACCTGAGGTTCAGCCTGACATGATTCTACCTGAGGTTCAGCCTGACATGATTCTACCTGAGGTTCAGCCTGACATGATTCTACCTGAGGTTCAGCCTGACATGATTCTACCTGAGGTTCAGCCTGACATGATTCTACCTGAGGTTCAGCCTGAGGTTCAGCCTGACATGATTCTACCTGAGGTTCAGCCTGACATGATTCTACCTGAGGTTCAGCCTGACATGATTCTACCTGAGGTTGAGCCTGACATGATTCTACCTGAGGTTCAGCCTGAGGTTCAGCCTGACATGATTCAACCTGAGGTTCAGCCTGACATGATTCTACCTGAGGTTCAGCCTGAGGTTCAGCCTGACATGATTCAACCTGAGGTTCAGCCTGACATGATTCTACCTGAGGTTCAGCCTGACATGATTCTGTCTGAGGTTCAGCCTGACATGATTCTACCTGAGGTTCAGCCTGACATGATTCTACCTGAGGTTCAGCCTGACATGATTCTACCTGAGGTTCAGCCTGACATGATTCTACCTGAGGTTCAGCCTGACATGATTCTGTCTGAGGTTCAGCCTGACATGATTCTACCTGAGGTTCAGCCTGACATGATTCTGTCTGAGGTTCAGCCTGACATGATTCAGCCTGAGGTTCAGCCTGACATGATTCTACCTGAGGTTCAGCCTGACATGATTCTACCTGAGGTTCAGCCTGACATGATTCTACCTGAGGTTCAGCCTGACATGATTCAACCTGAGGTTCAGCCTGACATGATTCTACCTGAGGTTCAGCCTGACATGATTCTACCTGAGGTTCAGCCTGACATGATTCTACCTGAGGTTCAGCCTGAGGTTCAGCCTGACCTGATTCTACCTGAGGTTCAGCCTGACATGATTCTACCTGAGGTTCAGCCTGACATGATTCTACCTGAGGTTCAGCCTGAGGTTCAGCCTGACATGATTCAACCCGAGGTTCAGCCTGACATGATTCAGCCTGAGGTTCAGCCTGACATGATTCAGCCTGAGGTTCAGCCTGACATGATTCAGCCTGAGGTTCAGCCTGACATGATTCTACCTGAGGTTCAGCCTGAGGTTCAGCCTGACATGATTCAGCCTGAGGTTCAGCCTGACATGATTCAACCTGAGGTTCAGCCTGACATGATTCAGCCTGAGGTTCAGCCTGACATGATTCAGCCTGAGGTTCAGCCTGACATGATTCTACCTGAGGTTCAGCCTGACATGATTCAGCCTGAGGTTCAGCCTGACATGATTCAGCCTGAGGTTCAGCCTGACATGATTCAGCCTGAGGTTCAGCCTGACATGATTCAGCCTGAGGTTCAGCCTGACATGATTCAGCCTGAGGTTCAGCCTGACATGATTCTACCTGAGGTTGAGCCTGACATGATTCTACCTGAGGTTCAGCCTGACATGATTCTACCTGAGGTTCAGCCTGACATGATTCAGCCTGAGGTTCAGCCTGACATGATTCTACCTGAGGTTCAGCCTGACATGATTCTACCTGAGGTTCAGCCTGACATGATTCTACCTGAGGTTCAGCCTGACATGATTCTACCTGAGGTTCAGCCTGAGGTTCAGCCTGACATGATTCTACCTGAGGTTCAGCCTGACATGATTCTACCTGAGGTTCAGCCTGACATGATTCTACCTGAGGTTGAGCCTGACATCATTCTACCTGAGGTTCAGCTCTGCATCATTTTGATACTAGTTCTCATTCCCGCTTTACACAAACAACTACAAATAAGTCTTCATGAACCCTTTAAGGCCTTTATAGATGCTTCATGAACCCTTTATAAGGCCTTCATGGATGCTTCATGAACCCTTTATAATGCCTTTATAGATGCTTCATGAACTCTCTATGAGGCCTTTATGGATGCTTCATGAACCCTTTATAAGGCCTTTATGGATGCTTCATTAACCCTTTATAAGGCCTTTATGGATGCTTCATGAACTCTCTATGAGGCCTTTATGGATGCTTCATGAACCCTTTATAAGGCCTTTATGGAAGGTTCATAAATCAGTTCTAAGCCCATTTCATGCATGGACCTAGATGTCTATAGAAAGCCCTACCAGAGTCTGCAGTGTGTAGCATCAGCCAGCGTATAGCCACGTTACAGTCCCTTAAACAGTTGAGCAGCTTGGGGATGTTATCCAGGACTATCTCCTCCCTCAGGAACCCTTCCTTCAGCAGCTGCTGTATCTGGGGCCTCAGGCCTTCCATACTGACTGAATAACGACTGGCCTAGTGGAGAGAAGAGGAGGGTTAACGTCTGGTTAGTTATAGGGTGTTATAACATAAGCAGTCCTTTAACCTTCCACATTTTCACAACAACTGCGTAGGATATGACGGGACGACTGCGGTAGGATATGACGGGACAACTGCGGTAGGATATGACGGGACAACTGCGGTAGGATATGACGGGACAACTGCGGTAGGATATGACGGGACAACTGCGGTAGGATATGACGGGACAACTGCGGTAGGATATGACGGGACAACTGCGGTAGGATATGACGGGACAACTGCGGTAGGATATGACGGGACAACTGCGGTAGGATATGACGGGACAACTGCGGTAGGATATGACGGGACGACTGCGGTAGGATATGACGGGACAACTGCGGTAGGATATGACGGGACGACTGCGGTAGGATATGACGGGACAACTGCGGTAGGATATGACGGGACGACTGCGGTAGGATATGACGGGACAACTGCGGTAGGATATGACGGGACGACTGCGGTAGGATATGACGGGACAACTGCGGTAGGATATGACGGGACGACTGCGGTAGGATATGACGGGACGACTGCGGTAGGATATGACGGGACGACTGCGGTAGGATATGACGGGACGACTGCGGTAGGATATGACGGGACGACTGCGGTAGGATATGACGGGACAACTGCGGTAGGATATGACGGGACGACTGCGGTAGGATATGACGGGACACTCACGTCTACAACAAGGCCTTATGGGTTAACAACTGAAAACCATTCCATGTTAGTAGCCGTTCTGTAGGTAAGCCTGTTAGCCTCCATACCTGCTCTCTGATGTTGGCTGAGTCCAGGGTGTAGTTGAGGGCGATCTTGGCAGCTTTATATGGTTCCCAGGCCTCCACCAGATTCACAGTGATCCCCATATATACACTGATGACCTGCAGCAGGAGAACATGTAAATAAACTCTACTTTAAACCAGCGTAATGGCTGGAGGCCTAGTGAAATATACTGCATCAAGATATGGAAATGTATTCACTAACTGTAAGTCGCTCTGGATAAGAGCGTCTGCTAAATGACTAAAATGTAAAAATGTAAATATGGCTCAAGAGAAACAAGTACACTAATGTTTCCCAAGTATTCAGGGAAGTGCAGCTTAGATGTCTCTCACCCAGTTATCAGGGAAGTACTTGTCCACTATCTCCCTCATCTTGGCCTGCTGAGTGTGCAGTATGGAGGGAGTGAAGTAGAGACAGACATACAGCATGGCAGCCTGGTTAGCTAACGCCGTGCTGCGGTGCTCAGGCAGGGGGTACGCAGACACCTGGGGAACACAGAGGACAGCTTTAGAGACAGGAGGACACCTGGGGAACACAGAGGACAGCTTTAGTAAGGAGGAAACATGGATCTAAGAATCAGACGATTACATGATCATCACATACAAATAGACTGAATAACCCTACAGGAATATTGAATATTGTTGCATAACTCGTTTTGCAAGCAATTTCATTCAGTTCTAGGATACTACCACCTAAATGGAGCCAATGGAGTGTTGACGTTACCAAATATGAAAACATGGCATATAAGGATGTACAGAAATGTACTAAGAGTGGGTTAGTACCTCTTTTTGAGGTAAGGAAACGAATGGTTAAAAATCCAGCAAAGTATCCCTTTGAGCCTTTTTTATTTAACCTTTATTTAACTAGGCAAGTCAGTTAAGAACCAATTCTTATTTACAATGACGGCCTACACCGGCCAAACCCGGACGACGCTGCGCCGCCCTATGGGACTCCCAATCACGGCCGGTTGTGATACAGCCTGGAATCGAACCAGGGGGTCTGTAGTGACGCCTCGAGCACTGAGATGCAGTGCCTCAGACCGCTGCGCCACTCGGGAGCCCATACATGATTGTACCACCTTACCTGGTTATAGATGTCATCAGAGCGCAGCCTGCCGATCACCATGCTGATGAAGGTGGCGCTGATAGGCACTCTCTGGAAGTAGCTCTCAGGGTAGTTAGCTGGCCGTTTGGCCCCTGACTGGCTCGAGTACCCTGTACTACGCAGCAGCTTACAGATGTCATCCAGGTTAGAGTCCGCTGAGGAGCGGGCGGCACTGGAGAGACAAACAGGACCTGTATAGTTAAGTAAGATGTCCATTTGAACTCAAATGTTTTGTTTTCCTTCATTCAATTGTTGCTTCTTTTTTTTTAGCTCCATCTGGTACTATGCGTCAGATTTCAGCCTGTGAAATGTTTTCAAATCAAATAAAATGTTATTGGTCACATGCACATCTTTAGCAGACGTTATTGTGTGTGTGGCGAAATGCTTGTGCAAAAGTTGCTTAGGAGCTAGAAGCAGAGCTGCCATGTCTGTTGGCGCCGTCTTACCATCTTTAGTGTTACAGTATCACTGATAATATTATTGATAGAATTAAAATGGTCCCTGACAAAATAACAGAGAAGATTGATTCTTAAAAAGGGATCAAATGTATAAAGGATGCAGAAGCAACCCCCACAAAAAGAGCAGCATAGTGTCACCTGTATCTATAGTAGGACACCAGCATCCTCTCTCTGACCTCCCCGTCCATCTTCTGGTCGATAACCAACAGCATGACCCCATAGAGATACAGGGCTTCGCACTGGTTACAAGGACAAACAACACATCATGGGACTCTTGCATGGCCTTCTGGACATTGTCAAACATACAGGGATGATCTTCATAAACGTATTAAAGTCTGTCTTAGCGCTACACAGCTTTCAGGGAACACACGCCGGGCCCTCTACAAAAATATAAGTGATTACAAGAGATTTACCAGGAGCTGTTTCCCATCCTCATTCAGCAGGACAGTCTCCAGGGTCTGCTGGATGTAGACACCTTCATACAGGTCGTCCAGGTACCTTGAGAGAAGCACGGTGAGGAAATGTTATGGTGAGACAGACAGACTACTTGACCCACCACCACACAGTAAGGCTTCACCTCAATGAGGCGAACAGACCAAATATGTAATCCAAACAGAGACATGGTTGATATGGTAAGGAGGAATTCTATATTACCTGATTAGATCAACGGTGTACTTGTGGACACTTTCAAAAGCCAGGTAGAATCGTGAGAGTATCTCTATGTTGTTCTCCCGGAATTCTTCATCCAGATCCTGAAGCTCTGGTTTGGCTTCTACCTTACTGTCATAGTACTCTGGACCCTGGATGGCAGGGGGCGAAAAAGTTAATTATGGACGTAACATTGGACATACATTATATCCCTGTACTTCGTCATCATGCCACAACACCTTCTAAAGAATCTAGTTCATAGACGACGGATGGCATCAAATAACTTGAAAGACCTAACCATGACACTGGCGGTGTGTCCCCATTATCTAGGAGGTGCATCACAAACGATGTCCTTTCGCTGTCATCTCATTTCACACACTCATTTAACGAGACAATCGCATCTCACCTTGAAGTAGCTGAAGTCGCAGATGATATCTCCATATTTCTGCTGGTCGCTCTTGTCTTTGAGCCTGAAGACGGCAGGGATGAACTCCGAGAGGCGGAGGAGCTCGGCTATGATAGCGTTCCCCCGGGACACGATCCTCAGCACGGCCTGGCCACACAGGTTGTTCTCCGCCAGGAAATCCACCATGGCGGCGGTGTCGGTCTACAAGGCGTTCTGCAATTCGGGCTCTGGCCCACTTCTACACTAGTATTGTGTAAAGAGAGAGACACAGCTGCCACTAGCTAGACAACTTAAACCAGGAGCTAAACTGCATCTCTAAATAGTATTCATTTGTATAACGACTTCGGTTAGTTACATGAAACAATTGTGCATATAGCTATCACCAGCTGGCTAGTTGAAGCCAGTAGCCGGAAAGATGTTTTGCAACAAGCGGTGGATTTACATGCACAATTTCACAACAGTACTTACCTTTTAGGGATAAAACTATAGGATAGTGTAGTTGCTAGCTAAATGTTGGCTGTTTCAAGTTTTTCAATTCAATTCCTGTTTACCATCACATGACAAACCACATGATTCACCCGCTCCCTCCCTGCAGAGTGTTTGTGGACCACTAGATGGCG
Organism: Coregonus ussuriensis; assembly: GCA_031479575.1. Lineage (NCBI taxonomy): Eukaryota > Metazoa > Chordata > Actinopteri > Salmoniformes > Salmonidae > Coregonus > Coregonus ussuriensis. The sequence continues at coordinate 80,794,915 of CM062500.1, forward strand.
ACAAAGTCAAGACTAAGACCAGGGACTTCTTCTTCTTTGTGTGAATTTCTGGCCGACTAGAGACGCTGTCTTCTTCTTCGTCTTCTTCTTCTTCTTCTTCTTTGCTATTATGGCGGTCCGCAAACACATATTATAGGTGCATGCCGCCACCTACTGTATTGGCTGTGTATCAGCCTACTATTCTGTAGTATGAATTCATTACTTTGTGAAAAAATTGCCCTACCAACTAAACCTGCACCCATTAAAACCTCACCACTATTCCACTACCTTGGCCCTATCTAAACCTGCTCCAGGCCAGCAGCCTGGGAGGACGGGACACTATCGTTCAAAACACCTTGTAACTCTTCTGCAGTAAAATCTTGTACACCCAAGTACTTACGTGCAGCTGCCACCACAACATCTATCCTCTGTGATTTACCTTCAATTTCTGCGGTACAATTGACAACCGTGACCATGAACGCCAAAAAACCAACCTTATTGAAGCACATGTGATTCCTATCACTCTCTATTGGCCCCGGCCTACTCACAGGGATCCCCTCGGCCTACTCACAGGGATCCCCTCGGCCTACTCACAGGGATCCCCTCGGCCTACTCACAGGGATCCCCTCGGCCTACTCACAGGGATCCCCCCGGCCTACTCACAGGGATCCCCTCGGCCTACTCACAGGGATCCCCTCGGCCTACTCACAAGGATCCTCTCAGGATCACTCACTTCCTCTACTACTCTCTCCGCTGCCTCAGCATACGGCACCTTCTGCAATACTCTGATCCTGGCAACCTCAACCTGTCTTTCTCTCCCCGGACACCTCTGAACTCCGCACCATTGGTACCCCTACAGTTTACACACACAACTTTATTAACCGATGCTACACATTCCTTTGTCTCATGTCCTCCTGCACACTTCTTACATCTAGGAATCTCCCTCCTACAGACATCTAGGAATCTCCCTCCTACAGACATCTAGGAATCTCCCTCCTACTGACATCTAGGAATCTCCCTCCTACAGACATCTAGGAATCTCCCTTCTACAGACATCTTGGAATCTCCCTCCTACAGACATCTAGGAATCTCCCTCCTACAGACATCTTGGAATCTCCCTCCTACAGACATCTAGGAATCTCCCTCCTACAGACATCTTGGAATCTCCCTCCTACAGACATCTAGGAATCTCCCTCCTACAGACATCTTGGAATCTCCCTCCTACAGACATCTAGGAATCTCCCTCCTACAGACATCTAGGAATCTCCCTCCTACAGACATCTAGGAATCTCCCTCCTACAGACATCTAGGAATCTCCCTCCTACAGACATCTTGGAATCTCCCTCCTACAGACATCTAGGAATCTCCCTCCTACAGACATCTAGGAATCTCCCTCCTACAGACATCTAGGAATCTCCCTCCTACAGACATCTAGGAATCTCCCTCCTACAGACATCTAGGAATCTCCCTCCTACAGACATCTAGGAATCTCCCTCCTACAGACATCTTGGAATCTCCCTCCTACAGACATCTAGGAATCTCCCTCCTACAGACATCTAGGAATCTCCCTCCTACAGACATCTAGGAATCTCCCTCCTACAGACATCTAGGAATCTCCCTCCTACTGACATCTAGGAATCTCCCTCCTACAGACATCTAGGAATCTCCCTCCTACAGACATCTAGGAATCTCCCTCCTACAGACATCTAGGAATCTCCCTCCTACAGACATCTTGGAATCTCCCTCCTACAGACATCTAGGAATCTCCCTCCTACAGACATCTAGGAATCTCCCTCCTACAGACATCTAGGCGCTGTGTCAGTATGGCTTGCTGCCATTCGCAGGTGGGAGTGCGGATTTGCACATTTTGGTCACAAGAAATGGGGAAGGGGAAAATCTATCCCCACCATCTAACTCTGCACCTATAGACTATCCCCACCATCTAACTCTGCACCTATACACTATCCCCACCATCTTACTCTGCACCTATAGACTATCCCCACCATCTAACTCTGCACCTATAGACTATCCCCACCATCTAACTCTGCACCTATAGACTATCCCCACCATCTAACTCTGCACCTATACACTATCCCCACAATCTAACTCTGCACCTATACACTATCCCCACCATCTAACTCTGCACCTATAGACTATCCCCACCATCTAACTCTGCACCTATAGACTATCCCCACCATCTAACTCTGCACCTATAGACTATCCCCACCATCTAACTCTGCACCTATACACTATCCCCACCATCTAACTCTGCACCTATACACTATCCCCACCATCTAACTCTGCACCTATAGACTATCCCCACCATCTAACTCTGCACCTATACACTATCCCCACCATCTAACTCTGCACCTATACACTATCCCCACCATCTAACTCTGCACCTATAGACTATCCCCACCATCTAACTCTGCACCTATACACTATCCCCACCATCTAACTCTGCACCTATACACTATCCCCACCATCTAACTCTGCACCTATAGACTATCCCCACCATCTAACTCTGCACCTATACACTATCCCCACCATCTAACTCTGCACCTATAGACTATCCCCACCATCTAACTCTGCACCTATACACTATCCCCACCATCTAACTCTGCACCTATACACTATCCCCACCATCTAACTCTGCACCTATAGACTATCCCCACCATCTAACTCTGCACCTATAGACTATCCCCACCATCTAACTCTGCACCTATAGACTATCCCCACCATCTAACTCTGCACCTATACACTATCCCCACCATCTAACTCTGCACCTATAGACTATCCCCACCATCTAACTCTGCACCTATACACTATCCCCACTATCTAACTCTGCACCTATAGACTATCCCCACCATCTAACTCTGCACCTATACACTATCCCCACCATCTAACTCTGCACCTATACACTATCCCCACCATCTAACTCTACACCTATACACTATCCCCACCATCTAACTCTGCACCTATACACTATCCCCACCATCTAACTCTGAACCTATACACTATCCCCACCATCTAACTCTACACCTATACACTATCCCCACCATCTAACTCTGCACCTATACACTATCCCCACCATCTAACTCTGCACCTATACACTATCCCCACCATCTAACTCTACACCTATACACTATCCCCACCATCTAACTCTGCACCTATACACTATCCCCACCATCTAACTCTACACCTATACACTATCCCCACCATCTAACTCTGCACCTATAGACTATCCCCACCATCTAACTCTGCACCTATACACTATCCCCACCATCTAACTCTGCACCTATACACTATCCCCACCATCTAACTCTACACCTATACACTATCCCCACCATCTAACTCTGCACCTATACACTATCCCCACCATCTAACTCTGAACCTATACACTATCCCCACCATCTAACTCTGCACCTATAGACTATCCCCACCATCTAACTCTGCACCTATAGACTATCCCCACCATCTAACTCTGCACCTATACACTATCCCCACCATCTAACTCTGCACCTATACACTATCCCCACCATCTAACTCTGCACCTATACACTATCCCCACCATCTAACTCTGCACCTATACACTATCCCCACCATCTAACTCTGCACCTATAGACTATCCCCACCATCTAACTCTGCACCTATAGACTATCCCCACCATCTAACTCTGCACCTATACACTATCCCCACCATCTAACTCTGCACCTATACACTATCCCCACCATCCAACTCTGCACCTATAGACTATCCCCACCATCTAACTCTGCACCTATACACTATCCCCACCATCTAACTCTGCACCTATACACTATCCCCACCATCTAACTCTGCTCCTATAGACTATCCCCACCATCTAACTCTGCACCTATAGACTATCCCCACCATCTAACTCTGCACCTATAGACTATCCCCACCATCTAACTCTGCACCTATAGACTATCCCCACCATCTAACTCTGCACCTATAGACTATCCCCACCATCTAACTCTACACCTATACACTATCCCCACCATCTAACTCTGCACCTATACACTATCCCCACCATCTAACTCTGCACCTATAGACTATCCCCACCATCTAACTCTGCACCTATAGACTATCCCCACCACTCCCTCTTGCTATGCCCTCTTGCACATTTCTCACATCTTGGGATCTCCCTTCTACTCACTGCTGCAACACCTCTGAATCCTTGGCACCTAAAGCACCATCGTGGGTTTGGAACATACTGTAGGCCCTCACAGAATAGCAAATATAACCGACCTTGACCTTATCCAACCTGGACTCAGGGGTAGACGTAATATAGTAAACGTAAATCCAGGACACTAGTATGATATAGTACGTTTCATATGGTATGTATTAATTTGTGAATGTCCATCATCCATTTTGTATGATATGTTATGAATTACAATAAATACGATATGTTACGATTTGAAATTCGTACAATATGTCACAAATTGCCATTCATACAACATGTTATATGAATTTGCAAAAAAAGTATATGTTACGAATTTCAAATTGTTGTAACTAATGTTAGATAGGTGCCTAGGTGGCTAACATTAATGTTAGCTAGGTGGCTAAAGTAAGCTAGGCTAGGGGTTAGGGCTAAGGTTAGGGTTAAGGTTAGGAATTAGGTTAAAGGTTAGGGTTAGGGGAAGGGTTAGCTAACATGCTAAGTAGTTGCAAAGTTGCTAATTAGCTTAAATGCTAATGTTGTCCGTGATGAGATTTGAACACGTAGACGTTCGCATTATACGCCAAACCATCCACCCCAACCAACCAACCTACTTTCGTTTTTGCCTTAAGTAACCTTATGTCTTATGTAACCGTACCAAAGATAACGTATCATACAAAGGTAGGTATACTGGATTAACGGGTATTATGTTACGTGTAGTCTATGAGACCAGGCTGCCTTATCAGTAGAAACTCTGTGTCAAAGCTCAACAAGACAGACAGGGTATTCTCAGTCTCGCCATTGCCACTGGATCTATGTCTCACTAAACGGCGGGCTTCACAAACACCAGGAATATTATTTAATTTGATCCAAATCTACACTCAACGATACCCCACTGATCACTCCTTTGAGCAGCGCCCTGCTCCGAGTAGTGATGGGATTCTCTGCACTTTTTATTGACTCGGATCTTTACGACTAGTTCAGTCAAAAGAACGAATCATTCGCGAACTGCACATAAGTACTCCGGAGAGCAAAGCACAACACACTACCGGTTGAGACCCGGAGACGCGCCTCTTAGATGGGGGATGCACAAACAATCAAAACAATTGCACTTCTCTTTCACAGATGTAACCGATCCCAGTTTGTCCGTACCCAGCCTGAAACAACATACGGGTCGGCCAAAAAAGCAGGAATCCACTTTTTTTGTCAAAAAGTCTCACTACAAAATCATATCTGATAGGACTCCCATGGCAAACACTGAAAGTGTCTACCACACTTGTCGCCGCAGGCTGGCTCAACTTCGGAGCAGTCCCCAGGCCTACTGACCGACCGACCGACTCAAGGTTCTCAAGAGCGCAAGTAGAATTACAGGTGAATGTACTTGGCTTGTATTCAGGAGACTGAGGCTTGAACGAAGGTTTGTACTCAGGAGATGTAGGTCTGTACTTAATGCCATTTTTATGCTTTTGTGTCATCGCGCCGTCCTCACAGCTCGCTCTCTCCACCTCACATTACAAACATCCAACTGGTGCCCAGGAAAGAGGAGGAGCTGCAATGTAGGGTCACTTTGTAGGGTAACTAGGGCAACTGCCTGGTAGTTTATATAACACATGATTTGGCCTTAACGGGAGATGTCTTGATTTGTGTAACATTATCTCAGTGTATGCTACGAATGCCTAAAAACTAAATAATTACTAGACACTTACAAGATAATAAATAACCATGTCAGAAAGCTGACGGAAGTTCTTGTCACAAGGCTCAGTGGTGGATCTGGATGCCCTGACATAAAATAGCCTGGATTTCTGTAGTTTTACGCGTGCGCTAACTGTAAGTCGCGTCTGCTGGATAAGAGCGTCTGCCAAATGACTAAAATGTAAAAATTTATGGACTGACGGGTTTTACACACCAACAAAGGATTGTTAAGCCTTGAGACAATTGAGACATGGATTGTGTATATGTGCCATTCAGAGGGTGAATGGGCAAGACAAAAGCTTGAAGTGCCTTTGAACAGGGGTACGGTAGTAGGTGCCAGGCGCACCGGTTTGTGTCAAGAAGTGCAACGCTGCTGCGTTTTTCACGCTCAACAGTTTCCCGTGCGTATCAAGAACGGTCCACCAGCCAAAGGACATCCAGCCAACTTGACACAACTGTGGGAAGCATTGGAGTCAACATGGGCCAGCATCCCTGTGGAACGCATTCGACACCTTGTAGAGTCCATGCCCCGACGAATTGAGGCTGTTCTGAGGGCAAAAGGGGTAAAACTCAATAATAGGAAGGTGTTCTTAATGATTTGTCCACTCAGTGTATATACCTTTCATAATATTTCCCCTAATGCTGTGCGACATGCATATTACTCTTTCTCTCTCTATTGTTGCTTCACTCCTTCCTCTCTTTCAACAGTTACATGAAATACGTTTCATTGTCCTCATCTTCATCATTGTAATGACATGCTGAATAATATAATAATACAGGACTAGAATTAGATGCAGACGGACTTACATTTACATTTTTGTCATTTAGCAGACGCTCTTATCCAAAGCGACTTACAGGAGCAATTAGGGTTAAGTGCCTTGCTCAAGGGCACATCGATATATTTTTCACCTAGTCGGCTCGGGGATTAGAACCAGTGACCTTTCGGTTACTGGCACAACGCTCTTAACCACTAAGCTACCTGCCGCCCCGACTTCACTTCTCTCCACGAAGATTTAATGGTTAGGGGTCTGAATAAATAACTGCTATAGCCTGCCGCCATCGCGCATTCTCTCTTCTTTCAATCTCCCTGTGGGTCCTATGGGGGGGTGGGGGGGGGGTAATCATTATATGCTGGTGGCTGAACCAAAAAGTCCTTGACCTCTTTGAACCCCTCACAGGACCACTGTCTCCTCAGACCCGATCAGTCCCGCTTCCCAGAGGACATGGGATTTATTACTAATTTACCACGAGGCCATTCCACATGCTCAGCGTAATCAACACACACACACACACACACACACACACACACACACACACACACACACACACACACACACACGCACACACACACACACACACACACACACACACACATATTTTACATTTTAAAAACATTTTTAGTCATTTAGCAGACGCTCTTATCCAGAGTGACTTACAGTTAGTGAGTGCATACATTTTCATACTGCCCCCCGTGGGAATACACACACACACACACACACACACACACACACACACACACACACACACACACACACATACACACACACACACACACACACACACACAACCAACCGCTCAGCCAGCAGGACTTCTAGGTTGCGTCCCAAATACCACGTTATTCCCTATATAATGCACTGCTTTTGAATAGGGCAGCATAAAAAATCTATATATATATTTCTGGACTGCTTTATTAACCCTTCACAACCTTGAGGGTTGGCCATTGATGCAATTGTCACGACTTCCGCCGAGGCTGCCTCCCCTCCTTGTTCGGGCAGGTTTCGGCGTTCGGCGTCACCGGAGTACTAGCCACTGCCGATCCATTTATCATCACTCCATTTGTCTTGTCTTCAATCACACACACCTGGTCCTTATTCCCTCATTAGTCATTATATAAGTGTTCCCTCTGCTTCCTTGTCTGTGTGGGTGATTGTTTATTGTGGAGGTTAGTGAAGCTCGGTGGAGCTCGTGTATTTTGTATCGACAGGAGTATTTCCTGTGTGTCTTGTATTTTCCAGTGCGCCTGTTTTGTGCCCTGGAGTGTGTTTGACGCATTTCTGCGTAAACCTGTATTTTGTGGATTAAAGCCTGTTATTCTGTGATTTACCCTCCTGCGCCTGACTCCTTCAACACCACCTCATCACAGAATCACCCACCCGCTATGGAGACAGCGGGAGAGACACGCATGCCTGGAGTCGTGGAATGGGTCCAGGAGTATTCAACTATGCTAGCCAGCTTGGGTGAAGCGATGGATCGGGTTCTTCGGGTCGTCCAACGCCTGGAGAGGAGAGAGCCCGATCCGTCGAGACCAGCTGACCTACACCCCAGCACCCGGAGGGATCCAGATATCCCGACCACGGGAGTTCAACAGGACAGCGGCGCTGTGTCAAGGATTCCTTCTCCAACTGGAGCTCTACTTCTCCAGCATCCGGCCGGTCCCATCGGAGCGGGAGAGGGTGTCCGCCCTCGTCTCCTGCCTCTCGGGGAAAGCCCTGGAGTGGGCCAACGCGGTGTGGAACAAAGGTGGACGACGTCCTGGAGGAGGTCAGCCCGTTTCCATCCCGGCCGACTAGGATCCAGAACCGATGGAGATGGGTGGAACCGCTAGCCGAGAGAGCGGAGGACGACGGCGCCAGTGCCACACTGGTGGCGCGAAGGGACATTTCACCACACATTTTCGTCAACGCTCTTCTGGGTTTGGAGGCGGCAGGCAGGGCACTCTCACATCAACCCAGGTATCAAACACCCACACTCGTTCAGAGCCCTCTGCTGCGCACTGTAAAATACACATCTCCTTTCCTGAGCACATTGTAGTTCCCCAGTGTAAGGCGCTAGTTGATTCAGTCGCAGCTGGGAACTTTATGGACAGGGCATTCGCACACCGTATAGGCATTCCATTGATTCCCCTATCCATTCCATGCCCCATCAGAGCACTTGATAGTCGACCATTAGGGTCCGGGTTGGTTAAGGAAGTTACTGCACCAGTCACCATGATTACCCAGGAGACTCATTGTGAGCAGGTTACTTTTTCCATTATTGAGTCTCCTGCTTTCCCTGTGCTATTAGGTATCCCTTGGCTAGCACTCCACAACCCCACCTTCTCATGGCCGCAGAGGGTTCTCACGGGGTGGTCGCGAGAGTGTCAGGGTGGGTGTCTAGGTGTTTCCGTTGGTGCAACCACGGTGGAAAGTCCAGACAGTACCTCCACCGTGCGCATTCCCCCCGAATACCTCGATCTGGCGCAAGCGTTCTCTAAAACGCAGGCGACTAAATTACCACCTCACCGGGCGGGGGATTGCGCGATAAACCTCCGGGTAGACGCTGTACCTCCCAGGAGTCATATATACCCCCTGTCACAGGGTGAAACGGTGGCTATGGAGACATGTCACCGAGTCCAGGGGCCAGGGGTGTATACGTCCCTCCACTTCACCCGCCTCCTCGAGTTTCTTCTTTGTGAAGAAGAAGGACGGAGGTCTGCACCCTTCCATTGATTATCGACCACTGAACAGGGAGACGATAAGATTTAGTTATCCTCTCCCCCTCATTCCTTCAGTGATTGAGTCAATGCATGGGGCGCGCTTCTTCACCAAATTAGATCTCAGGAGTGCGTACAACCTGGTGCGTATCCGAGAAGGAGATGAGTGGAAGACAGCATTCAGCACAACCACGGGGCATTATGAATACCTGGTGATGCCCTATGGTTTGATGAATGCTCCCTCAGTTTTCCAGTCCTTTGAGAACGAGGTGTTTCGGGACATGCTTGGTCGCGGTGTAGTGGTCTACATCGATGACATCCTGGTGTATTCCGCTACGCGCGCCGAGCATGTGTCCCTGGTTCGCACAGTGCTGGCCTGACTGTTGGAAAATGACCTTTATGCTAAGGCAGAGAAGTGTATGTTTTTCCAGCAGTCTGTCTCCTTCCTTGGATACCGCATTTCCACCTCAGGTGTGGAGATGGAGGGAGATCGCATTTCAGCCGTGCGTAATTGGCAGACTCCAACCACGGTTAAGGAGGTGCAGCGCTTCTTTGGCTTTGCCAACTACTATCAGAGGTTTATCCGGGGCTTTGGCAAGGTCGTAGCTCCCATTACCTCCCTGTTGAAGGGTGGGCCGTCCCGGCTCCGCTGGTCTGCTGAGGCTGACCTGGCCTTCAGCAAACTGCGGGGTCTGTTCACCTCAGCCCCAGTACTGGCCCACCCCGATTCATCACTACGGTTCGTAGTGGAGGTGGATGCTTCCGAGGTTGGAATAGGAGCTGTCCTGTCTCAACGTTTGGGTACGCCACCCAAGGCTGTCTCCCCTCCTTGTTCGGCTACTGCCGATCCATTTATCATCACTCCATTTGTCTTGTCTTCAATCACACACACCTGGTCCTTATTCCCTCATTAGTCATTGTATAAGTGTTCCCTCTGCTTCCTTGTCTGTGTGGGTGATCGTTTATTGTGGAGGTTAGTGAAGCTCGGTGGAGCGCGTGTATTTTGTATCGACAGGAGTATTTCCCGTGTGTCTTGTATTTAACTTGGCTATATACAAGGGGTACCAGTACAGAGTTGATGTGCAGGGGTACGAGGTAATAGAGGTAGATATGTACATATAGGGAGGGGTAAAGTGACTAGGAAACAAGATAGATAATAAACAGTAGCAGCAGTGTATTTGATGAGTCAAAAGAGTTAGTGCAAAGGGTGGTCAATGCAGATAGTCCGGGTAGCTATTTGGTTAACTATTTAGCAGTCTTATGGGTTGGGGGGTAGACTGAATGTGTACATAGTATGTTCCCCTTTACACAGTATCACCCTTTGTGTTCATAAATCTCTATTTAATCTCTATTAAAGAGAGAGTTGACTCTCATCACCTGGGTTGGGGATTCAACTATAACAAATCTATTTCCATGGTGGGAGCTCTCTCTCTCACTGATCTGTTCAGACGAGATAATTAAAGACATTAATTGGGTAGTCCTTTAGCTTAGCTATGATCGTTGATTGATCTACCAAGCCCTTTGATACAGAGGAAGGGTCTCTCTCTCTCGCTCTCTTTCTCTCTCTCTCTCTCTCTCTCTCTCTCTCTCTCTCTCTCTCTCTCTCTCTCTCTCCGCCTTTGTTTCTTACTCTCCCCTGGGTATTTTTCAAGGAACTGTTTCAGCTTTAATTAAGGTCCCCTAATTAGCCGTCATGTATGACCCGCATTTGATTGATTATACTGTATGTAATAGCATTGGTTGGTTGTTAGGCCATGCTGTGTTAAAGAAACTGAGACATTCATTCACAGCTGAGGCCGTTGCACTGAAGTGTATGTTTAAACAGGCAATACTCGGTGTGCCTGCCTGAGATGTTGTAATGACATATTCATGGCTAAACAATTTTGATGTAATATTGAGTAAATATAAAAGATGAAGGAAGTGACTAGCAATCACATGACCAACCAGGCTTTCTGTTTCCTGTGGCTGTCATGTGTTCTGTCCTGTGTTTTTGGCGCAAGCCAAATGTCAAGGTTCACTAACACCAATTCTCTGTTCTGGCTTATTTCCACTGTAAGTATTTCTAGATGCGCTTTGTGAATCATCAAACGAGAAATTGTGATACTGTGAAGCTGAATCTTACTGCCGTTCTATCTGATCCTTTCTTCCAGCTCTCTAATAACTTGAACGGGGTGGAGCTGAGTGGTGAAAGGGAAGAAGAAAATATGATGTCATGATATAATAATATGAAATATAATGACATTTCCTCCATGGTTTTGTATTCAAAGGAACATCTCTGACTATCGACGGCTTGTTATCTCAATGTGAGAATCAAAATGCTGAAGAGAGATTGATTAAACTAGTCCAAGTCATTGGTATTCCTCTCAGGCCTGGGTTCAACGGAGAAGCTGAACTTTTGTACTGACCTGATGAAAACAGCTATCTGTGTTCATGTCTATAGATAGCATGTGATGCAGAAGCCACAGAGAAGGGACAATGAATGAGAATGTCTCCTTTCAGAGTGGAAAGTAGTGATTCTGACTGTCTTTGGCTTTTCACCTATTTCACTGTGTCACTATTGACCCAGGATGTGTCCCAAATAGCACCCTATTCCCTGTATAGTGCACTACGTTTGACCAGAGCCCTATGAGCCCATATGAGTACATATGGAATATGGTGCCATTTGGGACACAGAGTGTGCTAATGGCATAACATCTGTATTGGCCAATGGATAGCCACGTCTAAAGCCTCAGTTCTCTAAATGTCATGAGAATAAGAAGCTAACGCACAGGGTGCGTCCCATAATGGTACCCTATTCCCTATGTAGTGTACCCTATTCCCTATGTAGTGTACCCTATTCCCTATGTAGTGTACCCTATTCCCTATGTAGTGCACCCTATTCCCTATGTAGTGTACCCTATTCCCTATGTATTGTACCCTATTCCCTATGTAGTGCACCCTATTCCCTATGTAGTGCACCCTATTCCCTATGTAGTGTACCCTATTCCCTATGTAGTGTACCCTATTCCCTATATAGGGTACCCTATTCCCTATGTAGTGCACCCTATTCCCTATGTAGGGCACTATATTCCCTATGTAGGGAACTATATTGACCATATATGTAATGACAAATGGATGCTAATCAAGACAGACAAACAAACAAACAACATGTGTACATTTCCTCAACAAAGTTGGTGTTGGTTGTTTGTTGTTGTGACACAGCTTTTCAACAGAATACATTTCACGGCTTTGTAAATGTTCTTAAATCTCTCTCTCTGTCTCTCTCTCTCTCTCTGTCTCTCTGTCTCTCTCTCTCTCTGTGTCTCTCTCTCTCTCTCTCTCTCTCTCTCTCTCTCTCTCTCTCCTCTCTCTCTCTCTCTCTCTCTCGCTCTCTCTCCTCTCTCTCTCCTCTCTCTCTCTCTCGCTCTCCCTCCTATTTCTCTCGCTCTCTTCTCTCTCTCTCTCTCCTCTCTCTCGCTCTCTCGCTCTCCTCTCTCTCTCGCTCTCTCGCTCTCCTCTGTCTCTCTCTCCTCTCTCTCTGTCTCTCTCTCTCTCCCTCCTCTCTCTCTCTCTCTCTGTGAAGGGTTTAATGGCTGCCACTCTGCGTGAGGTGACAGCTCCTTCCCTAGAATACAGAAACACGGAAAATCCATCACAAAACTCTGGAGAGGGTTTACGGATACGGGGTAGGGAGTTATCACTTTTAGACACATTTAGACTGTATTTCAACAGACACATTTTAGACTGTATTTCAACAAACTTAGAAATATACAGTTGATGAAAACTGAAAACATTCTCAATCTTTATTTTGTTGTCATTCACACCAGAGGGTAGTTGTCATGTGTTCATCCACTTTAGTTTGATTCCAGGTCACATTGAATGAGCCTCCACGGGGCCTACAATCCTCTAACTGCTCCCCAGATTGAAACTGTGGCGCCTCTATTTGTCAGTTAGGTGACTTATTCACAATCACTGCTGAAGTGCTAGGGTGCGTCAAATGGCATCCTGTTCCTTTTGGGCTCCGGTCAAAAGCAGTGCACTATATAGGGAGTAGGGTACCATTTGGGAAGCCGACCCTGGAGTTTTATTCATGTATTTTAAGTACACACGAACCCAGATGGATGGACGGCGATGGCTGCTCCCCTGACGCTGTCATTCTCCATCAACAACCTGCATCATCCCAGCCAAGGCCGTGCCGCTATGCTGTCCCAGATGTAACACACACCGCCAAGCCTTATGATCTAACGGTCACAGGATAGGCAGCAGATCAACAGATGCATAGTCACTTTAACTCTACCCACATGTACATATTACTTCAACTACCTCGACTAGCCGGTGCCCCCGCACATTGACTCTGCACCGGTACCCCCCTGTATATATAGCCTCCCTACTGTTATTTTATTTTACTTCTGCTCTTTTTTTCTCAACACTTTTTTTTGTTGTTGTTTTGTTTTACTTTTTTTATTAAAAATAAATGCACTGTTGGTTAAGGGCTGTAAGTAAGCATTTCACTGTAATGTCTGCACCTGTTGTATTCGGCGCATGTGGCTAATACAATTTGATTTGATTTGATTTTTAGATCAACAGCATCTAGAACAGGGTTCTTCAATTCCGGTCCTGGAGGGCCGAAACACTTCTGTTTTTTATTTCTACCTGGTAGTTAATTGCACTCACCTGGTGTCCCAGGTCTGAATTAGCCCCTGATTAGAAGGAGAGGATGAAAAACAGAGGTGTTTCGGCCCTCCAGGACCGGAATTGAAGAACCCTGATCTAGAAGAGGTTTTGAGAGACCCTCTTTGTCATCGGATGTCTTCGGAGAGAGTAACACGAGGCAGGTTTCGTAGGCCTAACGCAGACGGGACCACATTTTTGAATCCCAATACATATTCTGTGTTCCATACATTTCCAAGCCTCGTGCAACCATCCTGATCTGGCGAGCTTGCTCTCTGTTTCTCCGAGTGAAAAGGAAACGACGAGCGCAGCGGTCAGGACGGTTGATCAGGCCAGAAGGTTCCTGCCTTTGGTGTGATCCACATCAGTTCACATAGCACGCATCTGGTGCTGTACATCCCCGGTGCTGCAGCATGGCTGTGCTTGCTAATGCTAACCCTGACGCTAACACGTTGATAGGGGTCAGCAGCTAACTCTACTGGAGACCCTTTCAGATCAACATACTGTCCACTAAAACGTCACTGTCTCTCATCAGGACAACATGGCTTCATCCCAAATGGCACCCTATTCCCTATATAGTGCACTACTTATGACCAGAGCCCTAAAGTAGTGACCTGTAAAGGGAATAGGGTACCTTTTGGGACGCTGGCTATTTCACACCCAGTGAAATCCTACTGTCTGTCCGTTAATGTCGATGCCTTTCGTTCAGGGATTGAGCCACTGCCGTCTGCAGATAGGCTGGAGCTGGGAGCTAAAGTACCCTAAAACAACTTCCATTTATGCACTTAAACAATCCATTGAATCAAATAATATCAATAACGACGTGTGGAAAAGGACCCAATTGTAAACATCACATTCAGCATTGATTCAACGTTCAAACCCGTTCAGAATTGAGTCAATATTACCTCCCTATGTTCGGTTAAATGCAAATGCACCATCAGTACTAACAAAACATAATGTATATTTAAGATGTGTGCAAAATTGCAAATGACCTCGATCCGACCCAGCAGGTGATGATTAAACCCCCATATGGCTGCTCTGACAAGGGAAAGACAGCGTTGACCCTGGCAGCATCTGAATTAGATATTGGCTTCTGCATGTATTATCAGCCCGGTCTCATAGACTAGACGTAACATAGTAAAAGTACATCCGGGGACACTCAGATTGGTACGGTATGTTACCTTTGGTACGGTTACAACTTTAGCATTTTAGCTAATTAGCAACTTTGCAACTACTTACTATTGTTTAGCTACTTTGCAACTACGTAGCATGTTAGCTAACCCTTCCCCTAACCCTAACCTTAACCCTTTAACCTAACTCCTAACCCTAACCTGAACTCTAACCTTAACCTTAACCCTTTTAGCTAACCCTTCCACTAACCATAACCCTAACCTTAACACTTTAACATAACTCCCAACCTTAACCTTAACCCTAACCTAAACCCTAACCCCTAGCCTAGCTAATGTTAGCCACCTAGCTAACGTTAGCGTTAGCTACCTAGCCACCTAGCTAACGTTAGCATTAACAAATTGGAATTCGTAACATATCATACGTATACGCTAATTCTTAACATATTGTACGTTTTTTAAATTCGTAACATTTACGAATTGTAATTCGTAACATATCATACGAAATGGATGATGGTCAACCACAAATTATTACATACCATACGAAACGTAACATATCATACGAAATGGATTATCTCGGAGTTATGTACAGAATAAAACGAAATTCTCTGAGACCAGGTTGGTATTACACACTGGGAGACTAGCTATGGTTTAGCATCCCTGTTGTTCCAAATCTGGCCAGTTTTCAGCTCAACCAATGGAAAGCAATAGCATGGGGTATTGCTCTCCACATTAGCATTATGTACACTATAGAGATAATGGGTAACCAGACAGAAAACCATTGGCCAGGTCGCCTGGTGGGTAGGAGCGTTGGGCCAGTAACTGAAAGGTTGCTGAATCGAATCCCGGAGCTGACAAGGTAAAAAAAAATCTGTCGTTCTGCCCCTGAGCAAGGCAGTTAACCCACTGTTCCGTGGATGTTGATTAAGGCAGCCCCCCCCGCACCTCTCTGATTCAGAGGGGTTGGGTTAAATGCGGAAGACACATTTCAGTTGAATGCATTCAAGTTGTACAACTGACTAGGTATCCCCCTTTACTGTGCCACATGTTTTCCTAGAAACCAATCCATTGTATTGGTTTGTATATCTATTTCACTGCTCATTCTGTAAGCACCATCTCTGACAATGTGTGTCATTAGGGGTTGGTTTCCTGGAGACAGATTAAGCCTAGTCCTGACTTGGACTGAAAAGCATGGTCAGCTTTTCAGTCCCGGACTAACTCCCTGTGTGTCAACAAAATACGCCTAACCCCTAGTGGTGCTGTTTGTTCGTTCACCTGCACCCAGCAGCCCGCTAATATAGAAAATACACTTTAGCCTACAGTCAGAGACAGGAAGGATGTTTTGACAGGATGACTGATTATATATGTTTCTGCTTATCGTTTCTTATCAAGTCTATTTGTTAGTCAACTTGTCTATAGTTAGATACAATCAGCTCCTCTTCTGTCATTATATGTTGCCCTTTAGGAGACTAAATAAACCCTTGATCACCAGAATAATGTCATACATTTTAGAATGAACGCTTCAATCTAGTTGACATCGGTAAAGACGTTCAGGGACCAGAGAGAATAAATGCATGCAACTAAAAAAATTAAGCGAAAGATTTCTGTGCAAAATTTCCAAATGACATCAGTTCGATCGTTGTAAGGAAATAAAAAGCTGTAAAAACCATCCTAACATATTTCTGATAAGGTTTCAGTTCGGCTTGGATGCATATTTTATGTGGTTGAAATACTGTCAGCTTTTATTACGCTAGCAAAGATAGCACCTCTACAGAAGTATCTAACTGCGCATTCGCATTATCTCAAGATGATGAAAGAAATAAATCATAATTTCTCCACTCCTGTTTCTGAGTAAAAATGTAGCCTACATTTCGTGTATAATTTTACTTCAAGAAATGCTTCATTCTGCAGGAGTTCATATTGAGGCTATGTGAGCGGTTATAGACCTACAGTCAGTCTCCAGATTTCAGTTTCCATTCAACCCATCTGAACAGTAGGCTACGGTTCCCTTGACGTGCCATAGGCCTATTTGAAGTTCCCTTGTCTTGTGACTATCGAATTTGTAGGCTATAGCCCCTCACATGAGTCAACCCTAAAGCTGCCTGCCCGGGGGGTTATAAGTCAAACCTAAAGCTGCCTGCCCCGGCAGGTTATGAGTCAACCCTAAAGCTGCCTGCCCCGGCAGGTTATGAGTCAACCCTAAAGCTGCCTGCCCTGCAGGTTATGAGTCAACCCTAAAGCTGCCTGCCCCTCGGGTTATGAGTCAACCCTAAAGCTGCCTGCCCCGCAGGTTATGAGTCAACCCTAAAGCTGCCTGCCCGTGGGTTATGAGTCAACCATAAAGCTGCCTGCCCGGCGGGTTATGAGTCAACCCTAAAGCTGCCTGCCCCGGCAGGTTATGAGTCAACCCTAAAGCTGCCTGCCCCGGCAGGTTATGAGTCAACCCTAAAGCTGCCTGCCCCGCAGGTTATGAGTCAACCCTAAAGCTGCCTGCCCGACGGGTTATGAGTCAACCCTAAAGCTGCCTGCCCGACGGGTTATGAGTCAACCTTAAAGCTGCCTGCACGAAGGGTTATGAGTCAACCCGCACATCACTACTAACCACATTTTTTATTTTGATAAAATGTCATAAAGGGATTAGGATGCATATGTAACAGAAGTGGTTTGGTGAACCCTGCTCGCGTGAAAAGTAACACTTGCCCAAGACCTGAAGACTTGTGTTACACAGGGCCTTAGCTCAGTGGGCTAACACAGTCTAGTGGCATGCAGGAGTCCCAGCAGTCCTCTGTGGTGAACGAGTTCACTCTGGGATGAAAGAGAAGAGAGAGAGGGGGATGGAAGGAATGTTGGGCCAAGGGGGAGGAGAAGAAGGAGGAGAGGAGAAGGACTTGTCTTTGATCACTGGGCCATGGGAGCAGCACCCGCTGGCCACCGAACACAGACCCTGAGGAACGCTGTTCAAATTCCTCTTTCGCTCACTCCCTGTCTGTGTCCCAAATGGCACCCTATTCCCTATATAGTGCACTACCTTTGACCAGAACCCTGGTAAAAAAAATAATTATGTGCCCTGGTCAAATGTAGTGCACTATATAGGGAATAGGGTACCATTTGGGATGCATTCACCCCCATACACCTCCTGTCTCTTCAGAATCACTTCTAGTCTTTCCAACCTCTTTCGGACCACAGCAGCTGTGAAAACAGTTCAGGCCCGGGGGACAAGCCTCAAGACCAGAAGCACAAGCATAATACGTATAAGCACATGACTAAACCCGATAAATGAAGTAGTCAGCCATCTCATGAAAACAACATGAGTGTTGGTAATATCACCCTGCGGTTGATGTATACGACAGCATAAATATGCCATTCATAGTGTGATGGTGGAGCGAGCAGTAACCTTTACTTTTGCAGAACACTGCCAACCAATTCAACCGTAGTGTTTTTTATTAATTTTTTTATTTCACCTTTATTTAACCAGGTAAGCCAGTTGAGAACAAGTTCTCATTTACAACTGCGACCTGGCCAAGATAAAGCATAGCAGTGCGATAAAAACAACAACACAGAGTTACATATGGGGTAAAAAAACATAAAGTCAAAAAATACAACAGAAAATATATATACAGTGTGTGCAAATGTAGCAAGTTATGGAGGTAAGGCAATAAATAGGCTATAGTGCAAAATAATTACAATTAGTATTAACACTGGAATGCTAGATGTGCAAGAGATTATGTGCAAATAGAGATACTGGGGTACAAAAGAGCAAAATAATAACAATATAGGGATGAGGTAGTTGGGTGGGCTAATTTCAGATGGGCTGTGTACAGGTGCAGTGATCGGTAAGGTGCTCTGACAACTGATGCTTAAAGTTAGTGAGGGAGATAAGAGTCTCCAGCTTCAGAGATTTTTGCAATTCGTTCCAGTCATTGGCAGCAGAGAACTGGAAGGAATGGCGGCCAAAGGAGGTGTTGGCTTTGGGAATGACCAGTGAGATATACCTGCTGGAGCGCAGACTACGGGTGGGTGCTGCTATGGTGACCAATGAGCTAAGATAAGGCGGGGATTTGCCTAGCAGTGATTTATAGATGGCCTGGAGCCAGTGGGTTTGACGACGAACATGTAGTGAGGACCAGCCAACAAGAGCGTACAGGTCACAGTGGTGGGTAGTGTATGGGGCTTTGGAGACAAAACGGATGGCACTGTGATAGACTACATCCAATTTGCTGAGTAGAGTGTTGGAGGCTATTTTGTAAATGACATCGCCGAAGTCAAGGATCGGTAGGATAGTCAGTTTTACGAGGGCATGTTTGGCAGCATGAGTGAAGGAGGCTTTGTTGCGAAATAGGAAGCCGATTCTAGATTTAACTTTGGATTGGAGATTCTTTATGTGAGTCTGGAAGGAGAGTTTACAGTCTAACCAGACACCTAGGTATTTGTAGTTGTCCACATACTCTAGGTCAGACCCGTCTAGAGTAGTGATTCTAGTCGGGTGGGCGGGTGCAAGCAGCGTTCGGTTGAAGAGCATGCATTTAGTTTTACTAGTGTTTAAGAGCAGTTGGAGGCTACTGAAGGAGTGTTGTATGGCATTGAAGCTCGTTTGGAGGTTTGTTAACACAGTGTTCAATGAAGGGCCAGATGTATACAAAATGGTGTTGTCTGCGTAGAGGTGGATCTGAGAGTCACCAGCAGCAAGAGCGACATCATTGATATACACGGAGAAAAGAGTCGGCCCAAGATTTGAACCCTGTGGCACCCCCATAGAGACTGCCATAGGTCCAGACAACAGGCCCTCCGATTTGACACACTGAACTATCTGAGAAGTAGTTGGTGAACCAGGCGAGGCAGTCATTTGAGAAACCAAGGCTATTTAGTCTGCCAATAAGAATGCGGTGGTTGACAGAGTCGAAAGCCTTGGCCAGGTCGATGAAGACGGCTGCACAGTACTGTCTATTATCGATCGCGGTTATAATATCGTTTAGGACCTTGAGCGTGGCTGAAGTGTACCCATGACCAGCTCGGAAACCGGATTGCATAGCGGAGAAGGTACGGTGGGATTCGAAATGGTCGGTGATCTGTTTGTTAACTTGGCTTTCAAATACTTTTGAAAGGCAGGGCAGGATGGATATAGGTCTGTAACAGTTTGGATCTAGAGTGTCACCCCCTTTGAAGAGGGGGATGACCGCGGCAGCTTTCCAATCTCTGGGGATCTCAGACGTTACGAAAGAGAGGTTGAACAGACTAGTAATAGGGGTTGCGGCAATTTCGGCGGCTAGTTTTAGAAAGAAAGGGTCCAGATTGTCTAGCCCAGCTGATTTGTAGGGGTCCAGATTTTGCAGCTCTTTCAGAACATCAGCTGTCTGAATTTGTGTGAAGGAGAAGCGGGGGGGGGGGGCATGGGCAAGTTGCAGCGGAGGGTGCAGAGTTGGTGGCCGGGGTAGTGGTAGCCAGGTGGAAAGCATGGCCAGCCGTAGCAAAATGCTTGTTGAAATTCTCAATTATTGTAGATTTATCGGTGGTGATAGTGTTTCCTAGCCTCAGTGCAGTGGGCAGCTGGGAGGAAGTGCTCTTATTCTCCATGGACTTTACAGTGTCCCAAAACTTTTTGGAGTTAGTGCTACAGAATGCAAATTTCTGTTTGAAAAAGTTAGCCTTTGCTTTCCTGACTGCTTGTGTATATTGGTTCCTAACTTCCCTGAAAAGTTGCATATCGCGGGGGCTATTTGATGCTAATGCAGTACGCCACAAGATGTTTTTGTGCTGGTCAAGGGCAGTCAAGTCTGAGGAGAACCAGGGGCTATATCTGTTCTTAGTTCTGTATTTTTTGAATGGGGCATGTTTATTTAAGATTGAGAGGAAATTACTTTTAAAGAACAACCAGGCATCCTCTACTGACGGAATGAGATCTATATCCATCCAGGATACCTGGGCTAGGTCAATTAGGAAGGCCTGCTCGCTAAAGTGTTTTAGGGAGCGTTTGACAGTGATGAGGGGTGGTCGTTTGACCGCGGACCCGTTACCGACGCAGGCAATAAGGCAGTGATCGCTGAGATCCTGATTGAAGACAGCGAAGGTGTATTTAGAGGGTAAGTTAGTCAGGATGATATCTATGAGGGTACCCATGTTTACAGATTTAGGGTTGTACCTGGTAGGTTCGTTGATAATTTGCGTGAGATTGAGGGCATCTAGTTTGGATTGTAGGATGGCCGGGGTATTAAGCATATTCCAATTTAGGTCACCAAGCAGTACGAACTCTGAGGATAAATGGGTATGTGTATGCTGCTCTGCTGTGACATGGGTTCATCCTGTCTTCAAGCAGAATTCCTCAAGGCCAATCAGAAATAGTGTTCCTGAAAGGAACAACAGTGTTTTAGTACCCTGCAGCTGAGAAGCAAAGCACTTATTGTGTAGCAGATTGGGATCTGTGAAACTCACTCCTCAGCCTGACGTGTCTCCAGGAGCTGGCTTTTCAGTGGCGACTGGGTAAGGCGCTTCAGGGGGCTGGTCATTCACGTTTGATTCTGAGGCAGGAGGTCCTAGGTTTGAGCCTCAGTATGAGCTGAAATCAGAAGGAAGCGGTACTCGCTAAGCAAGCAGCGTGACTTCCTTTAAACTGGCACAGTTTTGTCTGTAAACTGTAGTTGCATGAAGAATATATGAGAATGTAGGCCTAGACTGTACATTCTATCATCATGTGAATTAATGAAAATTAGTTATATATATATATATTTTTTTTACCTTTATTTAACTAGGCAAGTCAGTTAAGAACACATTTGTATTTACAATGACGGCCTACACCGGCCAAACCGGGACGACGCTGGGCCAGTTGTGCTCCGCCCTATGGGATACAGCCTGGAATCGAACCAGGTGGTCTGTAGTGACGCCTCAAGCATTGAGATGCA
The DNA here is from genome assembly GCA_031479575.1 of Coregonus ussuriensis. Classification (NCBI taxonomy): domain Eukaryota; kingdom Metazoa; phylum Chordata; class Actinopteri; order Salmoniformes; family Salmonidae; genus Coregonus; species Coregonus ussuriensis. The sequence goes on from CM062500.1 coordinate 80,816,908, forward strand.
GTGCCTTAGACCGCTGCTCCACTCGGGAGCCCATAAATGTGTGTTTGTTAGACAGGTCAAACCGAAATGTGCTGTAAAATGAGATATATGGAAAATAACAGCACTGCAATAGAGAAACCCTTGATGCATCTCTGCAAAAACGGCACCATTAGGTTGCTATACCGCTGCTCCTGGTGCTCGTGTTCTATCAGTGGCGAGTCTCTAGTTGTGAATGGGATGCGGAAGCCCCGCCTGTTTCGGATATGACGCGAACCAATCAAAAAGCCCAGTGCATTATGGAAGAACGTCACATCATCAGCCTGTGGGATTGGAGTGGCTCTCTCTGTGTGATGTTCAGAACAACTAGCGAAACATTTTAAAATTGGCTTCCAAAACAGAGGAATTTACGGATATGTTTCTTTAATGTTCCTGAATGTCTAACAATAATTTCCGACGCTTCAAGAGACTGAGTTTTCTTTCCTTGGACTGGGAGAGTAAATCAGAGAGAGGGTTGTGAATGCAGCTAAATCGAATTGCTTTCAACTATTCATTGAACTGCAGAACTTCATATGGACCAGAAGGCTAGATAGCTGGCTTGGTACCCTCCAACATTCAGTTATATCGTTCGTTCAGACCATGGAGTAGTCCAACATGGAACGGTCTAATGTGAGTCCTGAATCTCTGGATGTTTGGGCAAACTAGCCAAGTTGGCTACATTCTTGTCGCCCTGTGTAGCTAGCTAGGCTAGTCAATTGTGGTTGTGAAACGTTACTACTATAACGTTAGGCTACAAGGCAAGAACAAGAAGACTCTGGATTTCAATGTAAGTGAAAAGGCCTGTTTCCTTTTCATACGGCAGAAGATGGAACACTGAAGATGAATCCGCTAACAGCCTAAAGAAATGGAAGGTCAGGGTGCCTCGTCAATCCCTAATTTACCAGGGAGGTAGCCTACCACTCAGTGTTGGAAGATAGCCACTGCTAGCCATAACTATTGACAAGGGGAGAAGTAAATGATTATAAATCGCCCACATGCGCTGGATCAATCGTGGGCTTGGGGAAAGGAATCAGAAGGTGGTGAGCGCTAAACACTTCCAGTCTGGAGGAAGATGGCGCAGCCCCTCAACTGGAAGTAGTGGTGAGAGGAGCGAAACTTCATCGGGGCTCGTTGGATTTACTAAACATCTCGACCCTGATCGAAGGACACATGCAGGCCAAAAAACGGTACTTAATTCTGTTCTCCGCCGGCGCGTGTCTCATTCTGTTGTTGTACTTCGGAGGGGTGCAAGCCCCGCTATTCAGAAGCAACAACCGGCGTGATGACCGCAGCCTCCGTGGATACCACGGGAGACCCCAGTGGCCCCACTTCTCGGGATCCCTGCAGCCGTTCAGCCCCTGGGACCAAATGGAGACCGAGGAGTACAACGTTCACATATCGCCACGGCAGAAGAGGGATGTTATTTCGGGAGATTATAATGGGAAACGTTGCCGGATGGACTCCTGCTTTGATTTTTCCTTGTGCAAAACCAACCAATTTAAAGTTTACGTTTACCCGCAGCATAAAGGAGAGAAGATGTCGGAGAGTTATCAGAATATCTTATCCTCCATTGAGGCTTCCAGGTTCTATACGTCTGACCCGGGACAGGCTTGTCTGTTCATCCTGAGTTTGGACACTCTAGACAGGGACACGCTGTCTCCACAGTATGTTCACAACCTCAGAACTAAAGTCCAGAACTTGCACCTGTGGAATAACGGAAAGAACCACCTCATCTTCAACCTCTACTCTGGGACATGGCCCGACTACACGGAAGATCTGGGCTTTGACTTTGCGCAGGCAATGCTAGCCAAGGCAAGTATCAGCACCGAGAACTTCAGACCGAATTTTGACGTCTCCATCCCTCTTTTCGGGAAAGAACACCCCAGGACTGGAGGGGAGAGGGGCTATTTAAAATACAACGCTATCCCACCTTACAGGAAGTACATGCTTGTGTTCAAGGGGAAACGATACCTCACTGGAATCGGATCAGATACGAGGAATGCGTTACATCATGTCCATAACGCTGAGAACGTGGTGCTGCTCACCACATGTAAACACGGGAAAGACTGGCAGAAGCACCAGGATGCCCGCTGTGACCGTGACAACGCTCAGTATGACAAGTAAGTACATTACTATTGTCGTGTCCTGTATCTAGAGGTCTGGCAGTGTGACATCACTCACTGGCCTTGATGTATGGCTGGCGTGGGACACTTCAATGGATCAGTTTTGCATGGATTTATTAATTCAGTTGATGTTGACACAACCCTCACTAATAGAATTGAATAGCAGTGCTCTCCTGTAGCTCAGTTGGTAGAGCGTGGCGCTTGCAACGCCAGGGTTGTGGGTTCGTTTCCCACGGGGGGCCAGTATGAAAAATGTATGCACTCACTAACTGTAAGTTGCTCTGCATAAGAGCGTCTGCTAAATGACTAAAATGTAAACGTAATGCTACTCTCTGGCTTGTTGATAGCAGTGATACTCTCCGGCTTGTTTCAGGTCATATTGACAATGAAAATGACAAGAACAGTGTTGAACCAGATGGGTCTAATCTCCAGTCAACATCTAGAATCTCCACCTCTAATGTCTGATGGTGCTGCTAATTTCAGTCACAGTTTGTCTTAAAACTGCATTGTTGGTTAAGGGCTCGTCAGGAAGCATTTCACTGGAAGGTCAACACCTGTTGTATTCGGCGCATGTGGCAAATAACATTTGATTTGATTTGAGTCTGGTGTCAGTCAGTCAGTCAGTCAGTCAGTCACAGACAGTCAGTCAGTCACAGACAGTCAGTCAGTCAGTCACAGACAGTCAGTCAGTCAGTCAGTCAGTCAGTCAGTCACAGACAGTCAGTCAGTCAGTCACAGACAGTCAGTCAGTCACAGACAGTCAGTCAGTCAGTCAGTCACAGTCAGTCAGTCAGTCAGTCAGTCACAGTCAGTCAGTCAGTCACAGACAGTCAGTCAGTCAGTCACAGTCAGTCAGTCACAGTCAGTCAGTCAGTCAGTCAGTCAGTCACAGTCAGTCAGTCAGTCAGTCAGTCACAGTCAGTCAGTCAGTCAGTCACAGACAGTCAGTCAGTCACAGTCAGTCAGTCAGTCAGTCAGTCACAGACAGTCAGTCAGTCAGACAGTCAGTCAGTCAGTCACAGTCAGTCAGTCAGTCACAGACAGTCAGTCAGTCAGTCAGTCAGTCACAGTCAGTCAGTCACAGTCAGTCACAGTCAGTCAGTCAGTCAGTCACAGTCAGTCAGTCAGTCACAGTCAGTCAGTCAGTCAGTCACAGACAGTCAGTCAGACAGACAGTCAGTCAGTCACAGTCAGTCACAGTCAGTCAGTCACAGTCAGTCAGTCACAGTCAGTCAGTCAGTCAGTCACAGACAGTCAGTCAGTCAGTCACAGTCAGTCAGTCAGTCAGTCACACACAGTCAGTCAGTCACAGTCAGTCAGTCAGTCAGTCAGTCAGTCACAGTCAGTCAGTCAGTCACAGTCAGTCAGTCAGTCAGTCAGACAGTCAGTCAGTCACAGTCAGTCAGTCAGACAGTCAGTCAGTCACAGTCAGTCAGTCAGTCACAGTCAGTCAGTCAGTCAGACAGTCAGTCAGTCAGTCACAGTCAGTCAGTCAGTCAGTCACAGTCAGTCAGTCAGTCACAGTCAGTCAGTCAGTCAGTCAGTCACAGACAGTCAGTCAGACAGTCAGTCAGTCAGTCAGTCAGTCAGTCAGTCACAGTCAGTCAGTCAGTCAGTCACAGTCAGTCAGTCACAGTCAGTCAGTCAGTCAGTCACAGTCAGTCAGTCAGTCACAGTCAGTCAGTCAGTCAGTCAGTCACAGACAGTCAGTCAGACAGTCAGTCAGACAGTCAGTCAGTCAGTCAGTCACAGTCAGTCAGTCAGTCAGTCACAGTCAGTCAGTCAGTCACAGTCAGTCAGTCAGTCACAGTCAGTCAGTCAGTCAGTCACAGTCAGTCAGTCAGTCACAGACAGTCAGTCAGTCAGTCACAGTCAGTCAGTCAGTCAGTCACAGACAGTCAGTCAGTCAGTCACAGACAGTCAGTCAGTCAGTCACAGTCAGTCAGTCAGTCAGTCACAGACAGTCAGTCAGTCAGTCAGTCAGTCAGTCACAGTCAGTCAGTCAGTCAGTCAGTCAGTCAGTCAGTCAGTCAGTCACAGACAGTCAGTCAGTCAGTCAGTCACAGACAGTCAGTCAGTCAGTCAGTCAGTCACAGTCAGTCAGTCAGTCAGTCAGTCACAGACAGTCAGTCAGTCAGTCAGTCACAGACAGTCAGTCAGTCAGTCAGTCAGTCACAGTCAGTCAGTCAGTCACAGTCAGTCAGTCAGTCAGTCAGTCACAGTCAGTCAGTCAGTCAGTCAGTCACAGTCAGTCAGTCAGTCACAGACAGTCAGTCAGTCAGTCACAGTCAGTCAGTCACAGTCAGTCAGTCAGTCAGTCAGTCAGTCACAGTCAGTCAGTCAGTCAGTCAGTCACAGTCAGTCAGTCAGTCACAGACAGTCAGTCAGTCACAGTCAGTCAGTCAGTCAGTCAGTCACAGACAGTCAGTCAGTCAGACAGTCAGTCAGTCAGTCACAGTCAGTCAGTCAGTCACAGACAGTCAGTCAGTCAGTCAGTCAGTCACAGTCAGTCAGTCTCAGTCAGTCAGTCAGTCAGTCAGTCACAGTCAGTCAGTCAGTCAGTCACAGTCAGTCAGTCAGTCACAGTCAGTCAGTCAGTCAGTCACAGACAGTCAGTCAGACAGACAGTCAGTCAGTCACAGTCAGTCACAGTCAGTCAGTCACAGTCAGTCAGTCACAGTCAGTCAGTCAGTCAGTCACAGACAGTCAGTCAGTCAGTCACAGTCAGTCAGTCAGTCAGTCACACACAGTCAGTCAGTCACAGTCAGTCAGTCACAGTCAGTCAGTCAGTCACAGTCAGTCAGTCAGTCAGTCAGACAGTCAGTCAGTCACAGTCAGTCAGTCAGACAGTCAGTCAGTCACAGTCAGTCAGTCAGTCAGTCACAGTCAGTCAGTCAGTCACAGTCAGTCAGTCAGTCAGACAGTCAGTCAGTCAGTCACAGTCAGTCAGTCAGTCAGTCACAGTCAGTCAGTCAGTCACAGTCAGTCAGTCAGTCAGTCAGTCACAGACCATCAGTCAGTCAGACAGTCAGTCAGTCAGTCAGTCAGTCAGTCAGTCAGTCACAGTCAGTCAGTCAGTCAGTCACAGTCAGTCAGTCACAGTCAGTCAGTCAGTCAGTCACAGTCAGTCAGTCAGTCACAGTCAGTCAGTCAGTCAGTCAGTCACAGACAGTCAGTCAGACAGTCAGTCAGACAGTCAGTCAGTCAGTCAGTCACAGTCAGTCAGTCAGTCAGTCACAGTCAGTCAGTCAGTCACAGTCAGTCAGTCAGTCACAGTCAGTCAGTCAGTCAGTCACAGTCAGTCAGTCAGTCACAGACAGTCAGTCAGTCAGTCACAGTCAGTCAGTCAGTCAGTCACAGACAGTCAGTCAGTCAGTCACAGACAGTCAGTCAGTCAGTCACAGTCAGTCAGTCAGTCAGTCACAGACAGTCAGTCAGTCAGTCAGTCAGTCAGTCACAGTCAGTCAGTCAGTCAGTCAGTCAGTCAGTCAGTCACAGACAGTCAGTCAGTCAGTCAGTCACAGACAGTCAGTCAGTCAGTCAGTCAGTCACAGTCAGTCAGTCAGTCAGTCAGTCAGTCAGTCAGTCAGTCAGTCACAGACAGTCAGTCAGTCAGTCAGTCACAGACAGTCAGTCAGTCAGTCAGTCAGTCACAGTCAGTCAGTCACAGAGCTACTGCATATTGTTCCTGCTGCTCCGAGGTCAAACCCTTCTGAATGGCCATGTTCAGGAAACCCAGGTCCCTTCCCTGGCCTTTAAACAGGCTAAATGTGCTGAATAAACAGTTTAGTCAGTGGGCTCCCTGTCCTCCAGACCCTGCAGTACTGTTGTTACTGGTGACTGTCGGCTCAGCTGCCACACATTCATCAGGGCACAATGTTTTGAAACCTCAGCTTTAAAACAAAACAAGCTGACAATGTCCTGTTAGTCCCTCCCCTGTTTGAGTCTGTTTTTGTTTGCGTTTGATGCCTAATGAGCCCAGCCCTGCCCTGTGCGTTGGACTGTGGCTCATTGATGGATTAGTGGGGTAGTCTGGGTACAATGTCCTGGTGACGGCAGGGAAAGCCTCTCTCCCACTGTTGACTCAGTCATTTCCCAGCAGCAGGCCCCACTCTGTGGGTTCGTCCCAAATGGCTCCCTATTTAGTACACTACTTTTGACCAAGGCTCATAGGTCTCTGGCCAAAAGTAGTGCACTATGTAGGGAATAGGGTGCCATTTTGGGATGCAGACCATGGCCCCCTGGAATGCCTCCCGCGTCCTGTTGAAACGTTCTGACTATAGGTGGCGCTGTGGGTGGGGTAGGGGGGCTTAGAGCTCTCCTACTCCAGCCATTATACATCGGGTTAGGGCCAATAACTAGGGTACGGGCAGGGCTCGGGTATCACTAAATTGATCACTAACATTTTGAAGCTGAGCCATTTGCTCGTGCTCTGCTGCACAGTACAGCCATAGCTGACTAAGCTCATAACATGGTGTCAGAAGTGATTTTAAACCTCGTCAAATATAAGACGAGAGATTATTTAACAGAAAATAATCATGTTCCTTGAGTTTTGTAGAGTTTTTTTTTTTAAGTGACAAAGTAGCTAACAGCTGACTGCTCTCTTGTCTCTTCATTGAGCAGAGCAGCACAAGCGGATCCGTTGCTATGGATACTCAGATTTTCCTTCCTTATGATGCCATCTATTCTGTGAAGTGCACCAGTCCCTCCTGCAGCAAAGCATCCCCACAGCATGATGCTGCTACCCCCGTGCTTCACGGTTGGGATGGTGTTCTTCAGCTTGCAAGCCACCCCCTTTTTCCTCCAAACATAACGATAGTCATTATGGCCAAACAGTTCTATTTTTGTTTCATCAGACCAGAGGACATTTCTCCAAATAGTACGATCTTTGTCCCCATGTGCAGTTGCAAACCGTAGTCTGGGCTTTTTTATGGCGGTTTTGGAGCAGTGGCTTCTTCCTTGCTGAGCGGCCTTTCAGGTCATGTCGATATAGGACTCGTTTTACTGTGGATATAGAACAAGTTCAGTGTCTGTGTTCTTTTGCCCATCTTTAATCTTTTCTTTTTATTGGCCAGTCTGAGATATGGCTTTTTCTTTGCAACTCTGCCTAGAAGGTCAGTTGCCGGAGTCGCCTCTTCACTGTTGACGTTGAGACTGGTGTTTTGCGGGTACTATTTAAGGAAGCTGCCAGTTGAGGACCTGTGAGGCGTCTGTTTCTCAAACTAGACACTCTAATGTATTTGTCCTCTTGCTCAGTTGTGCACCGGGGCCTCCCACTCCTCTTTCTATTCTGGTTAGAGCCAGTTTGCGCTGTTCTGTGAAGGGAGTAGTACACAGCGTTGTACGAGATCTTCAGTTTCTTGGCAATTTCTCGCATGGAATAGCCTTCATTTCTCAGAACAAGAATAGACTGACGAGTTTCAAAAGAAAGTTATTTGTTTCTGGACATTTTGAGCTTGTAATCGAACCCACAATTGCTGATGCTCCAGATACTCAACTAGTCTCAAGAAGGCCAGTTTTATTGCTTCTTTAATCAGCACAACAGTTTTCAGCTGTGCTAACATAATTTCTAAAGGGTTTTCTAATGATCAATTAGCCTTTTAAAATGATAAACTTGGATTAGCAAACACAAGGTGCCATTGGAACACAGGACTGATGGTTGCTGATAATGGGCCTCTGTACGCCTATGTAGATATTCCATTAAAAATCAGCCGTTTCCAGCTACAATAGCCATTTACAACATTAACAATGTCTACACTGTATTTCTGATCAATTCGATGTTATTTTAATGGACAAAAATTGTTTTTCTTTCGAAAGCAAGGACATTTCTAAGTGACCCCAAACTTTTGAACGGTAGTGTACATATAAATGAATAAACATACATATATACATATCCTTTTTAAATATATATTTCCCTTTATTACTTTCCAACCCCACCACCCCTTCCCTAATTGGAGTAAACTAGTGAACAACAACGCTTAGGCCTCTACTTCCAGCTTATACATACTTCATTCATTTTATGGACACAGTCAATTTTACAATAATTATATTTTGTTTGTTTTTACTCCTGAACTTCCTTTACCCTCAACCTCTCTGATCATTTTTATGATTTCCATCAGGTTTGCTTTAATATACCATATCTTTCTAACTGTGCTCTTTCACAAAAGCTCTCAACCTATAACCTATATACTTATTATGGACACAGTATGCTTACATTAGTTATCTTGTTGTTATTAGTTGTTGTTAGTTGTTATTAGTCCCATCCTTCAGCTCCATTCAACACCTCCCATCTATCTCTTAACACCATCCATATTGGATTTCTATTTGCCATATATTTTTCAGCTGTACTGTGATGTTTCACAAAAGTTCTGAACCATTTCTATTCTCATTGTTTCTATAGATTGTAAATTGAAAATAAACATTTTTGCTAAAACTATTATTATGTTATTGATCGATTGACTATGACTTTTCAGATCACCCAGTAGTGCTATCTGCAGGGTTAGCTCCAGGTAAATATTGCAATCCTTCAGCCATTCCTGGACCTGTGTCCAGAAACAAGCTGCAAATGGACAGTACCAAAACAAATGATCTGCAGCTCAACTTTACTTTGGCTGTGCAACGAGTCACCACCAGAACCCGTCTGTTTAGTTTGATCCCCAACAGTTCCCTAAACTTAGTTGGCTGCATCTCAATACTCTAAAAAATGGCTCCTTTACCTCCCTTTTCAACTTGGGCTGCAGCTCAGCTTTATCCTGGCAGTGAGTTGCCATCACAACCCTATGGTCTGGTGTGAGCTCCAAATGATAGGCTAAAAAGAGAATCTGCACACTGCAATCTATGCTCTCCTGTGTCTCTATAGGGGACTATTTAAACCACTTAGGCCTTCATCAAGTCTCCTTGGGTTGAGACCCAACAGTTCCCTAAATCCAGAATTGTGTCTCATTCTCAGTTGTCCAAAAATAAGCTGCTTCCACTTTTTATTTCTTACTTCATCTGCATTGAGGTGCCAGAGTTGGGCAGGTGCCAGAGTTGGGCAGGTGCCAGAGTTGGGCAGGTGCCAGAGTTGGGCAGGGTGCCAGAGTTGGGCAGGTGACAGCAAATCGATCAGTAGGCATCTACCTGTCATCTGTTTCCAGGGCAGCTAAGATGCATCAACCTGTCATCTGTTTCCAGGGCAGCTAAGATGCATCTACCTGTCATCTGTTTCCAGGGCAGCTAAGATGCATCTACCTGTCATCTGTTTCCGTGGCAGCTAAGATGCATCTACCTGTCATCTGTTTCCAGGGCAGCTAAGATGCGTCTACCTGTCATCTGTTTCCAGGGCAGCTAAGATGCGTATACCTGTCATCTGTTTCCATGGCAGCTAAGATGCGTCTACCTGTCATCTGTTTCCATGGCAGCTAAGATGCGTCTACCTGTCATCTGTTTCCGTGGCAGCTAAGATGCGTCTACCTGTCATCTGTTTCCGTGGCAGCTAAGATGCATCTACCTGTCATCTGTTTCCATGGCAGCTAAGATACATCTACCTGTCATCTGTTTCCATGGCAGCTAAGATGCATCTACCTGTCATCTGTTTCCATGGCAGCTAAAATGATTAAGAGTCAAACTCTAACAAAGGAATGAAACACAGACGTTATTTTAAGTGTTTCTAAAATCCGGTATGGGGAAATATTAATGGTGGAAAAAACGATTGGAACCATTTCCCTGTTTGACCGCTAGGTTTTATGGGTATTATGACACCTCCACTGTGGGGCTCTATACCTCCACTACCCTGCTGAAGTGAAGTCATCTTAGCCAGAGGCTCTCCATTGGGATAAATGCAGATGCTAAATGACTCCATGTGAAATGCCGCTAGCGCTCACGTTGAAGAATTTATTAAAGTTTTCTTTTTTTTTCCACTCTGGAATCTTTATAAATTTATTTATAGATGTACCGTTTCTGTATCCATACTATCGGTACGATATGTTATTTTGGTTCTGGGGAGTTGTAAACGTATGTGATGCAACTGGGCTTTGGTTTAAACATGCCTGGACATGTTACCTGTCTAATCACTTCAAAGTTCTCCCAATCCTCTGTAAGATGTTGTTTCTCAATGGGACTCCTTAAAGCTGGCTCAGGCTAGCGTGCCCTAACCGAAGTCCAGACCGTTTCGCTCTGTGTGGACACACACAGTGGACCTGGAAAGTACTTCATGGGATTAAAGGTTTTCCTTTTTTTTTTGCACTGACACCACCTCTTCGCCAGAATGACTATTGTAGGCTTACATGTGTTCAGTATAGCTAGGCCCAGATCTGATATCTTGCCAACTCCTATGTCATTGTCACGCCAAACAATGATTGACAGGGAGTTGACGAGAATATCAACAGATTCAGGTCAATGTTCACCCTGCAATGAAGAGGGCGGCAGGTAGCTTAGTGGTTAAGAGCGTTGTGCCAGTAACCGAAAGGTCGCCGGTTCTAATCCCCGAGCCGACTAGGTGAAAAGTCTGTCGACGTGCCCTTAACCCTAATTGCTCCTGTAAGTCGCTCTGGATAAGAGCGTCTGCTAAATGACTTAAATGTAAATGTAAGAGGCCTCCATGACGGAGAAATGGTTGGTCAGAAAAGAGTTCTATGACTGAAGTAGCCAATATACCTTGGAGTGACTCTCAGGAGATAAAGTGTGAGTGAAGGTACTTAATTCCCTTAATATAGAAACCATAGTCTGAAGTGAAGGTACTTCATTCCCTTAATATAGAAACCATAGTCTGAAGTGAAGGTACTTCATTCCCTTAATATAGAAACAGTCTGAAGTGAAGGTACTTCATTCCCTTAATATAGAAACAGTCTGAAGTGAAGGTACTTCATTCCCTTAATATAGAAACAGTCTGAAGTGAAGGTACTTCATTCCCTTAATATAGAAACAGTCTGAAGTGAAGGTACTTCATTCCCTTAATATAGAAACAGTCTGAAGTGAAGGTACTTCATTCCCTTAATATAGAAACAGTCTGAAGTGAAGATACTTCATTCCCTTAATATAGAAACAGTCTGAAGTGAAGATACTTCATTCCCAGGAGGCTGTATGTGGTAATGAGAACTGTGGACTGACAGATTAGTGGAGCTGCCTAGAGGGCTATAGCGAGCCACACACACACACACACACACACACACACACAACACACATACAACACACACAGACACAACACACACACACACACAACACACATACAACACACACAGACACACAACACACAACACACAGACATACACCCAGACACAACACACACACACACACACACATACACACAGACACAACATACATACATACACACAACACACAACACACAACACACAGACATACACACAACACATACACACATACACACAACACACAGACAGACATACACACAACACACAGACATACACCCAGACACAACACACACACACACACATACACACAGACACAACATACATACATACACACAACACACAACACACAGACATACACACAACACATACACACACACACACACCTGCCATTCCTCTGGGGAAGTGATGAGCATTGCATACACTATGCAAGGGATAGGTGCCATTTGGGACGCAAAACTGCCCAGTCTAAAAAGCATCCAATAGAGGGGATAGGGCTGTAGATACTGTATCTGGAACAGAACAGAGCACCTGTATCAATGAAATTACGATGGACATGAGCAAAAAATGAGTTCTCTGGAGACGTTTGCTGTCTACCATTCAACTGTCTAAGCACTCTCCTTTCATCCCTCTGGACACAGTCTCTCTCCTCACACAGAGACTGATGTTAGGACGGACGGACGGACGGACGGAGAGCCCTGACATCCCTCTGGACACAGTCTCTCTCCTCACACAGAGACTGATGTTAGGCTACACGGATGGACGGACGGACGGACAGAGAGCCCTGACATCCCTCTGGACACAGTCTCTCTCCTCACACAGAGACTGATGTTAGGCTACACGGACGGAGAGCCCTGACATTCCTCTGGGGAAGTGATGAGCATTGCATATCCACCACATATTGAGTTTCACATCTACATTTTCAAACAGCCTGACAGTGGGCTGGCTGGGGGGTAAGCTAGGAATTGGTGGAAAGTTAGGTCAGATAAATTATCCTCTTTCTGACATTTATCTGATGCAGAAGATACTTGGAACAAGAAAAACGGTTTGGTACTAGGATTTTTTTGTTTCGGTACTTCTGTCCATTACAGGCGAGAACACTTTACAATGCAAGAAGATACTGGTAGCTTGCAGCTTTGTAGGCTGATTTCACTTGTTAACTTACAGTTGAAGCTAAAATAAATTCACTACCCAGTATCTTGTTTGTGATAATATGCCAACCATAATGCAAAAATATTGCTGATTTTTAAAGCTGATTGTCACCAAAAAAAGCATCCCATTGGTTCCGAACTAGCTAGCTGGCACCCAGTGTCCTTTTGCTAACGCCTGCCGAACACCTGCCCTCGCTGTCGTTAACAGAACTGTGGGAAAACGGTGCCCGACAGGTGGCGTCGAAGTACACTACCGGTGTGCTAGCTAGCTACCTATCCCGCCTGCTGTGTACCTTTTTTAGTCCTAATTATCTAACTAGCTAGCACACAGTGTCCTTTGCTCCCGCTTGCCGAACAACTGGCCTCACCGTCGTTAACAGAACTACAGGAAAACAGTGCCCGACAGGTTGGGGTGGAGGACACCGTCTACTGGTATCCTAGGTATCATTAGCCAGCTAGCTACCAATCCCGCCTGCTGTGTACTGGAGTCCTAGCTAGCTAGCTACCAATCCCGCCTGCTGTGTACTGGAGTCCTAGCTAGCTAGCTACCTATCCCGCCTGCTGTGTACTGGAGTCCTAGCTAGCTAGCTACCAATCCCGCCTGCTGTGTACCGGAGTCCTAGCTAGCTAGCTACCTATCCCGCCTGCTGTGTACTGGAGTCCTAGCTAGCTAGCTACCTATCCCGCCTGCTGTGTACTGGAGTCCTAGCTAGCTAGCTACTGGTGTAGTCGCCCCCCGCGTCTTCTGTGGGGTTTATCGGCGGTTGGCATCCACCGTTATGGTGCATTACTGCCACCTAATGTACTGGAGAGCTCCCGCCGGTGTACCGTAGTCCTAGCTGAAGAATGGACCTATAGAAGTATAAAGAGGGGTGCAGCACCGTTCTCTCTAGGACCAGGACGATACCAGTTTCGCAAAAATATTTTTTACATGACAAAAATGTCACCACAAAGTAGACCAAACTCTTTGGTCCTTTAAGAACCTGCTGTATGTAACATATGGTGTGCTATAGCTTGGAAAATAAACATGTGACTCTGGATGACAACATAATGATGTTTGTTTCCAACATTAGGGCTCTTTTTCTAAAGAAGTAAAATCCACTTTGTGTTTTGTTTCCTTGCCACGATACTAACGAGTGTCGCAATACTGGGATCGTCCCGGCCGTACTTCTCCCTCACTTCTCTCCCAGTCCAGATCATCTTTGCTCGAGCCTCGAACTGACTGTGTGTATGTGAATGGTATTGAGTTTCGTGATACTAAACCTGGTATCGATGTCAAAATTCTGGTATTGTGACAACACTAGCAACAAGATCCTATCAAGCCTGCTTTTCTCCCCGTCTGCCTGCTCCAATGCCCACAGTTACCTGTAGTTGCTCAGCGGTGGCATGTTGTTAGCACTGCTCTGCTTGGAAGCCAGGAACAATCCCTGCAGCTACCCCAACCCTGCCTGCCTTTCTATTGGTCTGTCTGCATTCATGCTTGACTACCTTTCTTCCCATCTGCCTGCCTTTTTCCCCCATATGTCTGCCTTTCTCCCCGTCTATCCCGTCTGCCTTTCTCCCCGTCTATCCCGTCTGCCTTTCTCCCCGTCTATCCCGTCTGCCTTTACCCCCGTCTATCCCGTCTGCCTTTCTCCCCGTCTATCCCGTCTGCCTTTACCCCCGTCTATCCCGTCTGCCTTTCTCCCCGTCTATCCCGTCTGCCTTTCTCCCCGTCTATCCCGTCTGCCTTTACCCCCGTCTATCCCGTCTGCCTTTACCCCCGTCTATCCCGTCTGCCTTTACTCCCCGTCTATCCCGTCTGCCTTTACCCCCGTCTATCCCGTCTGCCTTTCTCCCCGTCTATCCCGTCTGCCTTTACCCCCGTCTATCCCGTCTGCCTTTACCCCCGTCTATCCCGTCTGCCTTTACCCCCGTCTATCCCGTCTGCCTTTCTCCCCGCCTATCCCGTCTGCATTTACCCCCGTCTATCCCGTCTGCCTTTCTCCCCGTCTATCCCGTCTGCCTTTCCCCCCGTCTATCCCGTCTGCCTTCTCCCCGTCTATCCCGTCTGCCTTTCTCCCCGTCTATCCTGTCTGCCTTTCTCCCCGTCTATCCCGTCTGCCTTTCTCCCCGTCTATCCCGTCTGCCTTTCTCCCCGTCTATCCCGTCTGCCTTTCTCCCCGTCTATCCCGTCTGCCTTTCTCCCTGTCCACCCGTCTGCCTTCTGCCTGCTCCACTGCCCACCATTGCCCAGCTCTATCCAGAGGGGGTTGGTTGGAGAGTGAACAGGTTGGCCTGCAGTAACACATCATCAGGGCTTAGTTTAGCCAATGCCCAGGATTAAACTTCTCCTCTATAAATACTTCTACCAGACTAACGTCATTCAATGGCCTCTCTCTCTGTCCTCTCTCTGTCTCTCTCTGTCCTCTCTCTGTCTCTCTCTGTCCTCTCTCTGTCCTCTCTCTGTCCTCTCTCTGTCTCTCTCTGTCTCTCTCTCTGTCTCTCTCTCTGTCTCTCTCTCTCTCTGTCTCTGTCTCCCTCTCCCTCTCTCTCTGTCTCTCCTCTCCCTCTCTCTCTCTGTCTCTGTCTCTGTCTCTCTCTCGCTCCCCTCTCTCTCGCTCCCCTCTCTCTCTCTCTGTCTCTGTCTCTCTCTCTCTGTCTCTGTCTCTCTGTCTCTCTCTCTCTCTATCACTCTCTATCACTCTCTATCTCTCTGTGTGTCTCTTCAGTCAATCTCGCTGCGTCTCTCTCTCGCTTGGCACTGCCTCTTAATTGGAACCATGCTGGCAGCTTTCAGTTTCAGGTTAAACATTTGATCTCCTCAGCCTCCTGGCATGACTTTCCCTTTCTCTGGGCTCACAGTATCTACATGGTGGTAACTGGTGACTTGTGTCTACATGGTGGTAACTGGTGACTTGTGTCTACATGGTGGTAACTGGTGACTTGTATCTACATGGTGGTAACTGGTGACTTGTAGGTGTGAGAGGATTGGACCATATCGTACAATAGTGTATGTAAGGAGCAATAGTTTCTATAAAGTCAGAATGAAGAGACAGTACACGCTGAGTTGTGACTCACTCCGCCAGGTGGTGCAGACAACAGGCTGTCTCAAACTAATGACGATGGACAGCAGGGAGCCGTTGGGGAAATTAGCCAGAACGACAGATATTTAGCTTTCTCATTTAGTTAATCATCTCTAATTTAGCTTTCTGATGGCGAAGTGATTCTTTGGAGAGGCAGTAGCTACTAGCTTATCACCCTATGGAGCTCTGGGGCATTCCGTCTTGTGAATATTTCTCAGATGTGGTTTTTCCATGTTGACCGACCATGCTAATCTGTCCAGAGGTTTTATGTGATATTTGTTAACAGGTTTGATTAGAGACCTGCCTCTTTCCTCAATAAAACGACATTTTAATGAGATGGAAAATACATCTCCTGTCTCTCCTTCCCCTCCAGAGGACTGGGCTTTCCCTGTGTGTTTATGATTCATCAAATCACATTTTATTGTTCACATATTTAGCAGATGTTATAGCGGATGCAGTGAAATGCTTGTGAAATTCATGTCTATTAAGCTTTGCAGGGTCCTTTTTAACAACATGTAAACCTGTTTAATGGTCTTATCAAAATATACTGTAGACAACTGTAATGCAGACCCAAGATTATGGCTAATGCAAAGGATTGTGTCTTTCTTGACTCACTCTGGACAAGATGAATGAAAGGGGATATCCCATGTACCCACACACTGCAGTTTCATGTCTGAAGTCCTTTTGATAATCTATGGTGTTACATATATAGCCTAGGCCTAGACATATTGAACCCTTCCCATATAGGCTAGTCATACTGACAATCAGGCCGTCGTTCCCTGAATGTTTAACTAGGGACTTCAATAATGAGGGACTTCAATGCATCCTCAAACATCTGGCATTACATCACCAGGCATTGGCTGTAAATATCCAGTCTCGTTTTAGAGAGGTCTCATAGAGTGTCATGTTGTTTTGGTGTCGGTAAATATCCAGTCTCGTTTTAGAGAGGTCTCATAGAGTGTCATGTTGTTTGGTGTCGGTAAATATCCAGTCTCGTTTTAGAGCGGTCTTATAGAGTGTCATGTAGTCTTTAAGCTACTGGGCTTGTTGAGTCCATGCTGGGAAGTGTTCAGTTCTCCACAGGGTCAGTCTCCAATAGCTGAACCAACTGATCTGACACCGCTTCATGTTACATCTGGAGGAGAAGTGTCAGATTTGTTGGGATCTCTGAAGGAATGGCTTGGATTTGGATCACTATTGAAAGACTAAGCCAATAAGTGAAGAGACTGGCCCTCCGCCTGTATTGGGCCTATAGCTCCATTTAGGGCTGGGTGGTAGACCGTATTTTACCATATACCGGTATATACTCCTGAGTGGCGCAGTGGTCTAAGGCACTGCATCGCAGTGCTAACTGTGCCACTAGAGATCCTGGTTCGATTCCAGGCTCTGTCGCAGCCGGCCGCGACCGGGAGACTCATGGGCGGCGCACAATTGGCCCAGTGTCGTCCAGGGTAGGGGAGGGAATGGCCGGCAGGGATGTAGCTCAGTTGATAGAGCATGGCGTTTGCAACGCCAGGGTTGTGGGTTCGATTCCCACGGGGGGCCAGTATAAAAAAATATATTCACTAACTGTAAGTCGCTCTGGATAAGAGCGTCTGCTAAATGACGTAAATGTAATGTAAATGATGCACGGACCGGTTTGGGTTTTTACTTTACCTTCTATAACGGCTTTTGAATGTTTGGTTTATTAAATGTGATACGCAGTGGGTAACATAATTTTTATAGTTTACTTGGCTACTTGAGTCATCTCTCTCGCTCTCGCTCTCGCTCTCTCTCTGCCGCTTCCCAAACAGAGCTTGGCATTCAGGCCAAAGAGTTCAATCTTGGTTTCATCAGACCAGAGACTCTTATTTCTCATGGTCTGAGAGTCTTTAGGTGCCTTTTGGCAAACTCCAAGTGGGCTGTCATGTGCCTTTTACTGAGGAGTTGCTTCCGTCTGGCCACTCTACCATAAAGGCCTGATTGGTGGCTGCAGAGATGGTTGTCCTTCTGGAAGGTTCTCCCATCTCCACAGAGGAACTCTGGAGCTCTGTCAGAGTGACCATCAGGTTCTCGGTCACCTCCCTGACCAAGGCCCTTCTCCCCCGATTGCTCAGTTTGGCCAGGTGGCCAGCTCTAGGAAGAGTCTTGGTGGTTCAAAACTTCTTCCTTTCAAGAATGATGGAGGCCACTGTGTTCTTGGGGACCTTCAATGCTGCAGAAATGTTTTGGTACCCTTCCCCAGATCTGTGCCTCGACACAATCCTGTCTCGGAGCTCTACAGACAATTCCTTCGACCTCGTGGCTTGGTTTTTGCTCTGACATGCACTGTCAACTGTGGGATCTTATATATACAGGTGTGTGCCTTTCCAAATCATGTCCAATCAATTTAATTTACCACAGGTGGACTCATATCAAGTTGTAGAAACATCTCAAGGATGGTCAATGGAAACATGATGCACCTGAGTTCCATTTCGAATCTCATAGAAAAGGGTCTGAATATGTATGTAGATAAGGTATTTCTTTTTTTTTTATAAATTTGCAAACATTTCTAAACCTGTTTTCACTTTGTCATTATGGGGTGTTGTGTGTAGATTGAGGATGTTTATTTATTTAATCCATGTCAGAATAAGGCTGTAACGTAACAAAGTGAAAACGTCAAGGGGTCTGAATACTTTCTGAATGCACTGTATGTGTTGCCACCCTAGGGTCACACGCTACTCATAAAGCTAATGTATAACTTTTATTATTCAAAAACATAAAATACTGTCATACCGTCCATTTTATATATATATATTTTTTTAAACTACTGTGATATGATATGTTGATCATATCACCCAGCCCTAGCTCTGTTGCCATCCCCCCCCCCCCCCCCCCCCCCCCCCCCCCCCGACTACGGGGAGTCAGGCCTGAGCATGCTCGCTAACAGCCAGGACTACAATTAAAGACCCAGGACACTGAAAATGCTCTGAAAGTGAATAATGGGTTCAACTTCTAATGATCTCTAGAGACCTCTTTAGGTCAAACATGCACATCTAGTTGTAGGAAACTGTTAAGGTGGATAGGACCTGGTTTGAGGCTCTAGACTTGGTGATCATTTTCCATAGTTGGTGTATTATACCTGAAATTCTTAGAAAGATCTTTCTCAAGAAACAGAATGTGGGCCTCTTCACCCCTGAGGAGGGAAAATCTGAGCTAGTAGAATTTAGATCCGTCCTGTGGATGCAGGCTCTGCACCCCCTACCATCGTCCATCACAATAAGGCAATGTGTTCAACTATCCTAGTACTTAATATACACAACCATCAGCAACTAACCTAACTACTGCAGTAGTACTTAATATACACAACCATCAGCAACTAACCTAACTACTGCAGTAGTACTTAATATACACAACCATCAGCAACTAGCCTAACTACTGCACTAGTACTTAATATACACAACCATCAGCAACTAACCTAACTACTGCAGTAGTACTTAATATATACAACCATCAGCAACTAACCTAACTACTGCAGTAGTACTTAATATATACAACCATCAGCAACTAACCTAACTACTGCAGTAGTACTTAATATACACAACCATCAGCAACTAGCCTAACTACTGCACTAGTACTTAATATACACAACCATCAGCAACTAACCTAACTACTGCAGTAGTACTTAATATACACAACCATCAGCAACTAACCTAACTACTGCACTAGTACTTAATATACACAACCATCAGCAACTAACCTAACTACTGCAGTAGTACTTAATATACACAACCATCAGCAACTAGCCTAACTACTGCAGTAGTACTTAATATACACAACCATCAGCAACTAGCTAGCCTAACTACTGCAGTAGTACTTAATATACACAACCATCAGCAACTAACCTAACTACTGCAGTAGTACTTAATATACACAACCATCAGCAACTAGCCTAACTACTGCAGTAGTACTTAATATACACAACCATCAGCAACTAACCTAACTACTGCAGTAGTACTTAATATACACAACCATCAGCAACTAACCTAACTACTGCACTAGTACTTAATATACACAACCATCAGCAACTAACCTAACTACTGCAGTAGTACTTAATATACACAACCATCAGCAACTAGCCTAACTACTGCAGTAGTACTTAATATACACAACCATCAGCAACTAGCCTAACTACTGCACTAGTACTTAATATACACAACCATCAGCAACTAGCCTAACTACTGCAGTAGTACTTAATATACACAACCATCAGCAACTAGCCTAACTACTGCACTAGTACTTAATATACACAACCATCAGCAACTAGCCTAACTACTGCACTAGTACTTAATATAATATACACAACCATCAGCAACTAGCCTAACTACTGCAGTAGTACTTAATATACACAACCATCAGCAACTAACCTAACTACTGCACTAGTACTTAATATACACAACCATCAGCAACTAGCCTAACTACTGCACTAGTACTTAATATACACAACCACCAGAAACTAGCCTAACTACTGCAGTAGTACTTAATATACACAACCATCAGCAACTAACCTAACTACTGCACTAGTACTTAATATACACAACCATCAGCAACTAGCCTAACTACTGCAGTAGTACTTAATATACACAACCATCAGCAACTAGCCTAACTACTGCAGTAGTACTTAATATACACAACCATCAGCAACTAACCTAACTACTGCACTAGTACTTAATATACACAACCATCAGCAACTAACCTAACTACTGCACTAGTACTTAATATACACAACCATCAGCAACTAACCTAACTACTGCAGTAGTACTTAATATACTATACACAACCATCAGCAACTAGCCTAACTACTGCAGCTAGTACTTAATATACACAACCATCAGCAACTAGCCTAACTACTGCACTAGTACTTAATATACACAACCATCAGCAACTAGCCTAACTACTGCACTAGTACTTAATATACACAACCATCAGCAACTAGCCTAACTACTGCAGTAGTACTTAATATACACAACCATCAGCAACTAGCCTAACTACTGCAGTAGTACTTAATATACACAACCATCAGCAACTAGCCTAACTACTGCAGTAGTACTTAATATACACAACCATCAGCAACTAGCCTAACTACTGGCAGTAGTACTTAATATACACAACCATCAGCAACTAGCCTAACTACTGCAGTAGTACTTAATATACACAACCATCAGCAACTAGCCTAACTACTGCAGTAGTACTTAATATACACAACCATCAGCAACTAGCCTAACTACTGCACTAGTACTTAATATACACAACCATCAGCAACTAAAATATACTAACCTAACTACTGCAGTAGTACTTAATATACACAACCATCAGCAACTAGCCTAACTACTGCAGTAGTACTTAATATACACAACCATCAGCAACTAGCCTAACTACTGCAGTAGTACTTAATATACACAACCATCAGCAACTAAGCCTAACTACTGCAGTAGTACTTAATATACACAACCATCAGCAACTAGCCTAACTACTGCAGTAGTACTTAATATACACAACCATCAGCAACTAACCTAACTACTGCAGTAGTACTTAATATACACAACCATCAGCAACTAACCTAACTACTGCAGTAGTACTTAATATACACAACCATCAGCAACTAGCCTAACTACTGCACTAGTACTTAATATACACAACCATCAGCAACTAACCTAACTACTGCACTAGTACTTAATATACACAACCATCAGCAACTAACCTAACTACTGCAGTAGTACTTAATATACACAACCATCAGCAACTAGCCTAACTACTGCAGTAGTATAGTACTTAATATACACAACCATCAGCAACTAGCCTAACTACTGCAGTAGTACTTAATATACACAACCATCAGCAACTAGCCTAACTACTGCACTAGTACTTAATATACACAACCATCAGCAACTAGCCTAAACTACTGCACTAGTACTTAATATACACAACCATCAGCAACTAAGCCTAACTACTGCAGTAGTACTTAATATACACAACCATCAGCAACTAACCTAACTACTGCAGTAGTACTTAATATACACAACCATCAGCAACTAACCTAACTACTGCACTAGTACTTAATATACACAACCATCAGCAACTAACCTAACTACTGCAGTAGTACTTAATATACACAACCATCAGCAACTAGCCTAACTACTGCACTAGTACTTAATATACACAACCATCAGCAACTAACCTAACTACTGCAGTAGTACTTAATATACACAACCATCAGCAACTAGCCTAACTACTGCAGTAGTACTTAATTACACAACCATCAGCAAAGCAACTAGCCTAACTACTGCAGTAGTACTTAATATACACAACCATCAGCAACTAGCCCTAACTACTGCAGTAGTACTTATATTACAACCATCAGCAACTAGCCTAACTACTGCATTAGTACTTAATATACACAACCATCAAGCAACTAGCCTAACTACTGCAGTAGTACTTAATATACACAACCATCAGCAACTAGCCTAACTACTGCAGTAGTACTTAATATACACAACCATCAGCAACTAGCCTAACTACTCGCAGTAAGTACTTAATTACACAACCATCAGCAACTAGCCTAACTAACTGCAGTAGTACTTAATATACACAACCATCAGCAACTAGCCTAACTACTGCACTAGTACTTAATATACACAACCATCAGCAACTAACCTAACTACTGCAGTAGTACTTAATATACACAACCATCAGCAACTAGCCTAACTACTGCAGTAGTACTTAATATACACAACCATCAGCAACTAGCCTAAACTACTGCAGTAGTTACACAACCATCAGCAACTAGCCTAACTACTGCAGTAGTACTTAATATACACAACCAACAGCAACTAGCCTTAACTACTGCAGTAGTACTTAATATACAAACCATCAGCAACTAGCCTAACTACTGCAGTAGTACTTAATATACACAACCATCAGCAACTAGCCTAACTACTGCAGTAGTACTTAATATACACAACCATCAGCAACTACCTAACTACTGCAGTACTTATTATACACAACCATCCAGCAACTAACCTAACTACTGCAAGTAGTACTTAATATACACAACCATCAGCACCTAGCCTAACTACTGCAGTAGTACATAATATACACAACCATCAGCAACTAGCCTAACTACTGCAGCTAGTACTTAATATACACAACCATCAAGCAACTAGCCTAACTATGCAGTAGTACTTAATATACACAACCTCATCAGCAACTAACCTAACTACTGCACTGAGTACTTAAATATACCACAACCATCAGCAACTAGCCTAACAGAGTTACTTAATATACACAACCATCAGCAACTAACCTAACTACTGCAGTAAGTACTTAATATACACAACCATCAGCAACTAGCCTAACTACTGCAGTAGTACTTAATATACACAACCATCAGCAACTAAGCCTAACTACTGCAGTAGTACTTAATATACACAACCATCAGCAACTAGCCTAACTACTGCAGTAGTACTTAAAATATACACAACCATCAGCAACTAACCTAACTACTGCAGTAGTACTTAATATACACAACCATCAGCAACTAGCCTAACTACTGCACTAGAGTACTTAATATACACAACCATCAGCAACTAGCCTAACTACTGCACTAGTACTTAATATACACAACCATCCAGCAACTAACCAAAGCTACTGCAGTAGTACTTAATATACACAACCATCAAGCAACTAGCCTAAACTACTGCAGTAGTACTTAATATACAACAACCATCAGCAACTAGCCTAACTACTGCAGTAGTACTTAATATACACAACCATCAGCAAACTAAGCCTAACTACTTGCAGTAAGTACTTAATATAACAACAACCATCAGCAACTAGCCTAACTACTGCAGTAGTACTTAATACACACAACCATCAGCAACTAGCCTAACTACTGCAGTAGTACTTAATATACACAACCATCAGCAACTAGCTAGCCTAACTACTGCAGTAGTACTTAATATACACAACCATCTGCAACTAAACCTAACTACTGCACTAGTACTTAATATACACAACCATCAGCAACTAACTAACTACTGCAGTAGTACTTAATATACACAACCATCAGCAACTAGCCTAACTACTGCAGTAGTACTTAATATACACAACCATCAGCAACTAGCCTAACTACTGCAGGTAGTACTTAATATACACAACCATCAGCAACTAGCCTAACTACTGCAGTAGTACTTAATATACACAACCATCAGCAACTAACCTAACTACTGCAGTAGTACTTAATATACACAACCATCAGCAAACTAACCTAACTACTGCAGTAGTACTTAATATACACAACCATCAGCAACTAAGCCTAACTACTGCAGTAGTACTTAATATACACAACCATCAGCAACTAGCCTAACTACTGCACTAGTACTTAATATACACAACCATCAGCAACTAGCCTAACTACTGCAGTAGTACTTAATATACACAACCATCAGCAACTAGCCTAACTACTGCAGTAGTACTTAATATACACAACCATCAGCAACTAGCCTAACTACTGCAGTAGTACTTAATATACACAACCATCAGCAACTAGCCTAACTACTGCAGTAGTACTTAATATACACAACCATCAGCAACTAAGCCTAACTACTGCACTAGTACTTAATATACACAACCATCAGCAACTAGGCCTAACTACTGCAGTAGTACTTAATATACACAACCATCAGCAACTAGCCTAACTACTGCAGTAGTACTTAATATACACAACCATCAGCAACTAGCCTAACTACTGCAGTAGTACTTAATATAATATACACAACCATCAGCAACTAACCTAACTACTGCACTAGTACTTAATATACACAACCATCAGCAACTAGCCTAACTTACTGCAGTAGTACTTAATATACACAACCATCAGCAACTACCCTAACTACTGCAGTAGTACTTAATATACACAACCATCAGCAACTAGCCTAACTACTGCAGTAGAGTACTTAATATACACAACCATCAGCAACTAGCCTAACTACTGCACTAGTACCTTAATATACACAACCATCAGCAACTAACCTAACTACTGCAGTAGTACTTAATATACACAACCATCAGCAACTAGCCTAACTACTGCAGTAGTACTTAATATACACAACCATCCAGCAACTACCTAACCTACTGCAGTAGTACTTAATATACACAACCATCAGCAACTAGCCTAACTACTGCAGTAGTACTTAATATACACAACCATCAGCAACTAGCCTAACTACTGCAGTAGTACTTAATATACACAACCATCACATCAGCAACTAAGCCTAACTACTGCAGTAGGTACTTAATATACACAACCATCAGCAACTAGCCTAACTACTGCAGTAGTACTTATATACACAACCATCAGCAACTAGCCTAACTACTGCAGTAGTACTTAATATACACAACCATCAGCAACTAGCCTAACTACTGCAGTAGTACTTAATATACACAACCCATCAGCAACTACGCCTAACTACTGCAGTAGTACTTAATATACACAACCATCAGCAACTAGCCTAACTACTGCACGTAGTACTTAATATACACAACCATCAGCAACTAGCCTAACTACTGCAGCTAGTACTTAATATACACAACCCATCAGCAACTAGCCTAACTACTGCAGTAGTACTTAATATACACAACCATCAGCAACTAGCCTAACTACTGCAGTAGTACTTAATATACACAACCATCAGCAACTAGCCTAACTACTGCAGTAGTACTTAATATACACAACCATCAGCAACGCAACTAGCCTAACTACTGCAGTAGTACTTAATATACACAACCAATCAGCAACTAAGCCTAACTACTGCAGTAGTACTTAATATACACAACCATCAGCAACTAACCTAACTACTGCACTAGTACTTAATATACACAACCATCAGCAACTAATAGCCTAACTACTGCAGTAGTACTTAATATACACAACCATCAGCAACTAGCCTAACTACTGCACTAGTACTTAATATATACACAACCATCAGCAACTAGCCTAACTACTGCAGTAGTACTTAATATACACAACCATCAGCAACTAGCCTAACTACTGCAGTAGTACTTAATATACACAACCATCAGCAACTAGCCTAACTACTGCACTAGTACTTAATATATACAACCATCAGCAACTAGCCTAACTACTGCAGTAGTACTTAATATACACAACCATCAGCAACTAGCCTAAACTACTGCACTAGTACTTAATATACACAACCATCAGCAACTAGCCTAACTACTGCAGTAGTACTTAATATACACAACCATCAGCAACTAGCCCTAACTACTGCTGCTAGTACTTAATATACACAACCATCAGCAACTAGCCTAACTACTGCAGTAGTACTTAATATACACAACCATCAGCAACTAACCTAACTACTGCAGTAGTACTTAATATACACAACCATCAGCAACTAGCCTAACTACTGCAGTAGTACTTAATATACACAACCATCAGCAACTAACCTAACTACTGCAGTAGTACTTAATATACACAACCATCAGCAACTAGCCTAACTACTGCAGTAGTACTTAATATACACAACCATCAGCAACTAGCCTAACTACTGCAGTAGTACTTAATATACACAACCCATCAGCAACTAGCCTAACTACTGCAGTAGTACTTAATATACACAACCATCAGCAACTAACCTAACTACTGCAGTAGTACTTAATATACACAACCATCAGCAACTAGCCTAACTACTGCAGTAGTACTTAATATACACAACCATCACATCAGCAACTAAGCCTAACTACTGCAGCTAGTACTTAATATACACAACCATCAGCAACTAGCCTAACTACTGCACTAGTACTTAATATACACAACCATCAGCAACTAACCTAACTACTGCAGCTAGTACTTAATATACACAACCATCAGCAACTAGCCTAACTACTGCAGTAGTACTTAATATACACAACCATCAGCAACTAGCCTAACTACTGCACTAGTACTTAATATACACAACCATCAGCAACTAGCCTAACTACTGCACTAGTACTTAATATACACAACCATCAGCAACTAACCTAACTACTGCAGTAGTACTTAATATACACAACCATCAGCAACTAGCCTAACTACTGCAGCTAGTACTTAATATACACAACCATCAGCAACTAGCCTAACTACTGCAGTAGTACTTAATATACACAACCATCAGCAACTAGCCTAACTACTGCAGTAGTACTTAATATACACAACCATCAGCAACTAGCCTAACTACTGCAGTAGTACTTAATATACACAACCATCAGCAACTAGCCCTAACTACTGCAGTAGTACTTAATATACACAACCATCAGCAACTAGCCTAACTACTGCAGCTAGTACTTAATATACACAACCATCAGCAACTAGCCTAACTACTGCAGTAGTACTTAATATACACAACCATCAGCAACTAGCCTAACTACTGCAGTAGTACTTAATATACACAACCATCAGCAACTAGCCTAACTACTGCAGTAGTACTTAATATACACAACCATCAGCAACTAGCCTAACTACTGCAGTAGTACTTAATATACACAACCATCAGCAACTAGCCTAACTACTGCAGTAGTACTTAATATACACAACCATCAGCAACTAGCCTAACTACTGCAGTAGTACTTAATATACACAACCATCAGCAACTAACCTAACTACTGCAGTAGTACTTAATATACACAACCATCAGCAACTAGCCTAACTACTGCAGCTAGTACTTAATATACACAACCATCCCATCAGCAACTAACCTAACTACTGCAGTAGTACTTAATATACACAACCATCAGCAACTATCCTAACTACTGCACTAGTACTTAATATACACAACCATCAGCAACTAAGCCTAACTACTGCAGTAGTACTTAATATACACAACCATCAGCAACTAGCCTAACTACTGCAGTAGTACTTAATATACACAAACCATCAGCAACTAGCCTAACTACTGCAGTAGTACTTAATATACACAACCATCAGCAACTAACCTAACTACTGCAGTAGTACTTAATATACACAACCATCAGCAACTAGCCTAACTACTGCAGCTAGTACTTAATATACACAACCATCAGCAACTAGCCTAACTACTGCAGTAGTACTTAATATACACAACCATCAGCAACTAACCTAACTACTGCAGTAGTACTTAATATACACAACCATCAGCAACTAGCCTAACTACTGCAGTAGTACTTAATATACACAACCATCAGCAACTAGCCTAACTACTGTACTGCAGCTAGTACTTAATATACACAACCATCAGCAACTAGCCTAACTACTGCAGTAGTACTTAATATACACAACCATCAGCAACTAAGCCTAACTACTGCACGTAGTACTTAATATACACAACCATCAGCAACTAGCCTAACTACTGCAGTAGTACTTAATATACACAACCATCAGCAACTAGCCTAACTACTGCACGTAGTACTTAATATACACAACCATCAGCAACTAACCTAACTACTGCAGCTAGTACTTAATATACACAACCATCAGCAACTAGCCTAACTACTGCACTAGTACTTAATATACACAACCATCAGCAACTAGCCTAACTACTGCAGTAGTACTTAATATACACAACCATCAGCAACTAGCCTAACTACTGCAGTAGTACTTAATATACACAACCATCAGCAACTAGCCTAACTACTGCAGTAGTACTTAATATACACAACCATCAGCAACTAGCCTAACTACTGCAGTAGTACTTAATATACACATCAGCAACTAGCCTAACTACTGCAGTAGTACTTAATATACACAACCATCAGCAACTAGCCTAACTACTGCAGTAGTACTTAATATACACAACCATCAGCAACTAGCCTAACTACTGCAGTAGTACTTAATATACACAACCATCAGCAACTAGCCTAACTACTGCAGTAGTACTTAATATACACAACCATCAGCAACTAGCCTAACTACTGCAGTAGTACTTAATATACACAACCATCAGCAACTAGCCTAACTACTGCAGTAGTACTTAATATACACAACCATCAGCAACTAGCCTAACTACTGCAGTAGTACTTAATATACACAACCATCAGCAACTAGCCTAACTACTGCAGTAGTACTTAATATACACAACCATCAGCAACTAGCCTAACTACTGCAGCTAGTACTTAATATACACAACCATCAGCAACTAGCCTAACTACTGCAGTAGTACTTAATATACACAACCATCAGCAACTAACCTAACTACTGCAGTAGCTTAATATACACAACCATCAGCAACTAGCCTAACTACTGCACTAGTACTTAATATACACAACCATCAGCAACTACCTAACTACTGCACTAGTACTTAATATACACAACCATCAGCAACTAGCCTAACTACTGCAGTAGTACTTAATATACACAACCATCAGCAACTAGCCTAACTACTGCAGTAGTACTTAATATACACAACCATCAGCAACTAGCCTAACTACTGCAGTAGTACTTAATATACACAACCATCAGCAACTAGCCTAACTACTGCAGTAGTACTTAATATACACAACCATCAGCAACTAGCCTAACTACTGCAGTAGTACTTAATATACACAACCATCAGCAACTAGCCTAACTACTGCAGTAGTACTTAATATACACAACCATCAGCAACTAGCCTAACTACTGCAGTAGTACTTAATATACACAACCATCAGCAACTAGCCTAACTACTGCAGTAGTACTTAATATACACAACCATCAGCAACTAGCTAGCCTAACTACTGCAGTAGTACTTAATATACACAACCATCAGCAACTAAGCCTAACTACTGCAGTAGTACTTAATATACACAACCATCAGCAACTAGCCTAACTACTGCAGTAGTACTTAATATACACAACCATCAGCAACTAGCCTAACTACTGCAGTTAGTACTTAATATACACAACCATCAGCAACTAACCTAACTACTGCAGTAGTACTTAATATACACAACCATCAGCAACTAGCCTAACTACTTGCACTAGTACTTAATATACACAACCATCAGCAACTAGCCTAACTACTGCAGTAGTACTTAATATACACAACCATCAGCAACTAAGCCTAACTACTGCAGTAGTACTTAATATACACAACCATCAGCAACTAGCCTAACTACTGCAGTAGTACTTAATATACACAACCATCAGCAACTAGCCTAACTACTGCAGTAGTACTTAATATACACAACCATCAGCAACTAACCTAACTACTGCAGTAGTACTTAATACACAACCATCAGCAACTAGCCTAACTACTGCAGTAGTACTTAATATACACAACCATCAGCAACTAACCTAACTACTGCACTAGTACTTAATATACACAACCATCAGCAACTAGCCTAACTACTGCAGTAGTACTTAATATACACAACCATCAGCAACTAACCTAACTACTGCAGTAGTACTTAATATACACAACCATCAGCAACTAGCCTAACTACTGCAGTAGTACTTAATATACACAACCACTCAGCAACTAGCCTAACTACTGCACTAGTACTTAATATACACAACCATCAGCAACTAGCCTAACTACTGCAGTAGTACTTAATATACACAACCATCAGCAACTAGCCTAACTACTGCACTAGTACTTAATATACACAACCATCAGCAACTAACCTAACTACTGCAGTAGTACTTAATATACACAACCATCAGCAACTAGCCTAACTACTGCACTAGTACTTAATATACACAACCATCAGCAACTAGCCTAACTAACTACTGCAGTAGTACTTAATATACACAACCATCAGCAACTAACCTAACTACTGCAGTAGTACTTAATATACACAACCATCAGCAACTAGCCTAACTACTGCAGCTAGTACTTAATATACACAACCATCAGCAACTAGCCTAACTACTGCAGTAGTACTTAATATACACAACCATCAGCAACTAGCCTAACTACTGCACTAGTACTTAATATACACAACCATCAGCAACTAGCCTAACTACTGCAGTAGTACTTAATATACACAACCATCAGCAACTAGCCTAACTACTGCAGTAGTACTTAATATACACAACCATCAGCAACTAGCCTAACTACTGCAGTAGTACTTAATATACACAACCATCAGCAACTAGCCTAACTACTGCAGTAGTACTTAATATACACAACCATCAGCAACTAGCCTAACTACTGCAGTAGTACTTAATATACACAACCATCAGCAACTAGCCTAACTACTGCACTAGTACTTAATATACACATCAGCAACTAGCCTAACTACTGCACTAGTACTTAATATACACAACCATCAGCAACTAGCCTAACTACTGCAGTAGTACTTAATATACACAACCATCAGCAACTAACCTAACTACTGCAGTAGTACTTAATATACACAACCATCAGCAACTAGCCTAACTACTGCAGTAGTACTTAATATACACAACCATCAGCAACTAGCCTAACTACTGCAGTAGTACTTAATATACACAACCATCAGCAACTAGCCTAACTACTGCAGTAGTACTTAATATACACAACCATCAGCAACTAGCCTAACTACTGCAGTAGTACTTAATATACACAACCATCAGCAACTAACCTAACTACTGCAGTAGTACTTAATATACACAACCATCAGCAACTAACCTAACTACTGCAGTAGTACTTAATATACACAACCATCAGCAACTAGCCTAACTACTGCAGTAGTACTTAATATACACAACCATCAGCAACTAGCCTAACTACTGCACTGCAGTAGTACTTAATATACACAACCATCAGCAACTAGCCTAACTACTGCACTAGTACTTAATATACACAACCATCAGCAACTAGCCTAACTACTGCAGTAGTACTTAATATACACAACCATCAGCAACTAGCCTAACTACTGCAGTAGTACTTAATATACACAACCATCAGCAACTAACCTAACTACTGCAGTAGTACTTAATATACACAACCATCAGCAACTAACCTAACTACTGCAGTAGTACTTAATATACACAACCATCAGCAACTAGCCTAACTACTGCAGTAGTACTTAATATACACAACCATCAGCAACTAACCTAACTACTGCAGTAGTACTTAATATACACAACCATCAGCAACTAACCTAACTACTGCAGTAGTACTTAATATACACAACCATCAGCAACTAGCCTAACTACTGCACTAGTACTTAATATACACAACCATCAGCAACTAACCTAACTACTGCACTAGTACTTAATATACACAACCATCATCAGCAACTAGCCTAACTACTGCAGTAGTACTTAATATACACAACCATCAGCAACTAGCCTAACTACTGCACTAGTACTTAATATACACAACCATCAGCAACTAGCCTAACTACTGCAGTAGTACTTAATATACACAACCATCAGCAACTAACCTAACTACTGCAGTAGTACTTAATATACACAACCATCAGCAACTAGCCTAACTACTGCAGTAGTACTTAATATACACAACCATCAGCAACTAACCTAACTACTGCAGTAGTACTTAATATACACAACCATCAGCAACTAGCCTAACTACTGCAGTAGTACTTAATATACACAACCATCAGCAACTAGCCTAACTACTGCACTAGTACTTAATATACACAACCATCAGCAACTAGCCTAACTACTGCAGTAGTACTTAATATACACAACCATCAGCAACTAGCCTAACTACTGCAGTAGTACTTAATATACACAACCATCAGCAACTAGCCTAACTACTGCAGTAGCTTAATATACACAACCATCAGCAACTAGCCTAACTACTGCAGTAGTACTTAATATACACAACCATCAGCAACTAGCCTAACTACTGCAGTAGTACTTAATATACACAACCATCAGCAACTAGCCTAACTACTGCAGTAGTACTTAATATACACAACCATCAGCAACTAGCCTAACTACTGCAGTAGTACTTAATATACACAACCATCAGCAACTAGCCTAACTACTGCAGTAGTACTTAATATACACAACCATCAGCAACTAGCCTAACTACTGCAGTAGTACTTAATATACACAACCATCAGCAACTAGCCTACTACTGCAGTAGTACTTAATATACACAACCATCAGCAACTAACCTAACTACTGCAGTAGTACTAATATACACAACCATCAGCAACTAGCCTAACTACTGCAGTAGTACTTAATATACACAACCACAGCAACTAGCCTAACTACTGCAGTAGTACTTAATATACACAACCATCAGCACAGCAACTAGCCTAACTACTGCAGTAGTACTTAATATACACAACCATCAGCAACTAAGCCTAACTACTGCAGTAGTACTTAATATACACAACCATCAGCAACTAGCCTAACTACTGCAGTAGTACTTAATATACACAACCATCAGCAACTAGCCTAACTACTGCAGTAGTACTTAATATACACAACCATCAGCAACTAACCTAACTACTGCAGTAGTACTTAATATACACAACCATCAGCAACTAGCCTAACTACTGCAGTAGTACTTAATATACACAACCATCAGCAACTAGCCTAACTACTGCAGTAGTACTTAATATACACAACCATCAGCAACTAGCCTAACTACTGCACTAGTACTTAATATACACAACCATCAGCAACTAACCTAACTACTGCAGTAGTACTTAATATACACAACCATCAGCAACTAGCCTAACTACTGCAGTAGTACTTAATATACACAACCATCAGCAACTAGCCTAACTACTGCACTGCACTAGTACTTAATATACACAACCATCAGCAACTAGCCTAACTACTGCAGTAGTACTTAATATACACAACCATCAGCAACTAGCCTAACTACTGCACTAGTACTTAATATACACAACCATCAGCAACTAGCCTAACTACTGCAGTAGTACTTAATATACACAACCATCAGCAACTAGCCTAACTACTGCACTAGTACTTAATATACACAACCATCAGCAACTAGCCTAACTACTGCAGTAGTACTTAATATACACAACCATCAGCAACTAAGCCTAACTACTGCAGTAGTACTTAATATACACAACCATCAGCAACTAGCCTAACTACTGCAGCTAGTACTTAATATACACAACCATCAGCAACTAGCCTAACTACTGCACTAGTACTTAATATACACAACCATCAGCAACTAGCCTAACTACTGCACTAGTACTTAATATACACAACCATCAGCAACTAGCCTAACTACTGCAGTAGTACTTAATATACACAACCCAACCATCAGCAACTAGCCTAACTACTGCAGTAGTACTTAATATACACAACCATCAGCAACTAGCCTAACTACTGCACTAGTACTTAATATACACAACCATCAGCAACTAGCCTAACTACTGCACTAGTACTTAATATACACAACCATCAGCAACTAGCCTAACTACTGCAGTAGTACTTAATATACACAACCATCAGCAACTAGCCTAACTACTGCAGTAGTACTTAATATACACAACCATCAGCAACTAGCCTAACTACTGCAGTAGTACTTAATATACACAACCATCAGCAACTAGCCTAACTACTGCAGTAGTACTTAATATACACAACCATCAGCAACTAGCCTAACTACTGCAGTAGTACTTAATATACACAACCATCAGCAACTAACCTAACTACTGCAGTAGTACTTAATATACACAACCATCAGCAACTAGCCTAACTACTGCAGTAGTACTTAATATACACAACCATCAGCAACTCTAGCCTAACTACTGCAGTAGTACTTAATATACACAACCATCAGCAACTAACCTAACTACTGCACTAGTACTTAATATACACAACCATCAGCAACTAGCCTAACTACTGCAGTAGTACTTAATATACACAACCATCAGCATCTACCTAACTACTGCAGCTAGTACTTAATATACACAACCATCAGCAACTAGCCTAACTACTGCAGCTAGTACTTAATATACAACAACCATCAGCAACTAGCCTAACTACTGCAGTAGTACTTAATATACACAACCATCAGCAACTAGCCTAACTACTGCAGTAGTACTTAATATACACAACCATCAGCAACTACCTAACTACTGCAGTAGTACTTAATATACACAACCATCAGCAACTAGCCTAACTACTGCAGTAGTACTTAATATACACAACCATCAGCAACTAGCCTAACTACTGCACTAGTACTTAATATACAATCAGCAACTAGCCTAACTACTGCAGTAGTACTTAATATACAATACACAACCATCAGCAACTAGCCTAACTACTGCAGTAGTACTTAATATACACAACCATCAGCAACTAGCCTAACTACTGCACTAGTACTTAATATACACAACCATCAGCAACTAGCCTAACTACTGCAGTAGTACTTAATATACACAACCATCAGCAACTAGCCTAACTACTGCAGTAGTACTTAATATACACAACCATCAGCAACTAGCCTAACTACTGCACTAGTACTTAATATACACAACCATCAGCAACTAGCCTAACTACTGCAGTAGTACTTAATATACACAACCATCAGCAACTAGCCTAACTACTGCAGTAGTACTTAATATACACAACCATCAGCAACTAGCCTAACTACTGCAGTAGTACTTAATATACACAACCATCAGCAACTAACCTAACTACTGCAGTAGTACTTAATATACACAACCATCAGCAACTAGCCTAACTACTGCACTAGTACTTAATATACACAACCATCAGCAACTAAACTAACCTAACTACTGCAGTAGTACTTAATATACACAACCATCAGCAACTAGCCTAACTACTGCAGTAGTACTTAATATACACAACCATCAGCAACTAGCCTAACTACTGCAGTAGTACTTAATATACACAACCATCAGCAACTAACCTAACTACTGCAGTAGTACTTAATATACACAACCATCAGCAACTAGCCTAACTACTGCACTAGTACTTAATATACACAACCATCAGCAACTAGCCTAACTACTGCAGTAGTACTTAATATACACAACCATCAGCAACTAGCCTAACTACTGCAGTAGTACTTAATATACACAACCATCAGCAACTAGCCTAACTACTGCACTAGTACTTAATATACACAACCATCAGCAACTAGCCTAACTACTGCAGTAGTACTTAATATACACAACCATCAGCAACTAGCCTAACTACTGCACTAGTACTTAATATACACAACCATCAGCAACTAGCCTAACTACTGCACTGCAGTAGTACTTAATATACACAACCATCAGCAACTAGCCTAACTACTGCACTAGTACTTAATATACACAACCATCAGCAACTAGCCTAACTACTGCAGCTAGTACTTAATATACACAACCATCAGCAACTAGCCTAACTACTGCAGTAGTACTTAATATACACAACCATCAGCAACTAGCCTAACTACTGCACTAGTACTTAATATACACAACCATCAGCAACTAGCCTAACTACTGCACTAGTACTTAATATACACAACCATCAGCAACTAGCCTAACTACTGCAGTAGTACTTAATATACACAACCATCAGCAACTACCTAACTACTGCAGTAGTACTTAATATACACAACCATCAGCAACTAGCCTAACTACTGCAGTAGTACTTAATATACACAACCATCAGCAACTAGCCTAACTACTGCAGTAGTACTTAATATACACAACCATCAGCAACTAGCCTAACTACTGCACTAGTACTTAATATACACTACACAACCATCAGCAACTAGCCTAACTACTGCAGTAGTACTTAATATACACAACCATCAGCAACTAACCTAACTACTGCAGTAGTACTTAATATACACAACCATCAGCAACTAGCCTAACTACTGCAGTAGTACTTAATATACACAACCATCAGCAACTAGCCTAACTACTGCAGTAGTACTTAATATACACAACCATCAGCAACTAACCTAACTACTGCAGTAGTACTTAATATACACAACCATCAGCAACTAGCCTAACTACTGCACTAGTACTTAATATACACAACCATCAGCAACTAGCCTAACTACTGCACTAGTACTTAATATACACAACCATCAGCAACTAGCCTAACTACTGCAGTAGTACTTAATATACACAACCATCAGCAACTAGCCTAACTACTGCACTAGTACTTAATATACACAACCATCAGCAACTAGCCTAACTACTGCAGTAGTACTTAATATACACAACCATCAGCAACTAAACTAACCTAACTACTGCAGTAGTACTTAATATACACAACCATCAGCAACTAGCCTAACTACTGCAGCTAGTACTTAATATACACAACCATCAGCAACTAGCCTAACTACTGCACTAGTACTTAATATACACAACCATCAGCAACTAACCTAACTACTGCAGTAGTACTTAATATACACAACCATCAGCAACTAACCTAACTACTGCAGTAGTACTTAATATACACAACCATCAGCAACTAACCTAACTACTGCACTAGTACTTAATATACACAACCATCAGCAACTAGCCTAACTACTGCAGTAGTACTTAATATACACAACCATCAGCAACTAGCCTAACTACTGCAGTAGTACTTAATATACACAACCATCAGCAACTAGCCTAACTACTGCAGTAGTACTTAATATACACAACCATCAGCAACTAGCCTAACTACTGCAGTAGTACTTAATATACACAACCATCAGACTAGCCTAACTACTGCAGTAGTACTTAATATACACAACCATCAGCAACTAGCCTAACTACTGCAGTAGTACTTAATATACACAACCATCAGCAACTAGCCTAACTACTGCAGTAGTACTTAATATACACAACCATCAGCAACTAGCCTAACTACTGCAGTAGTACTTAATATACACAACCATCAGCAACTAGCCTAACTACTGCAGTAGTACTTAATATACACAACCATCAGCAACTAGCCTAACTACTGCACTAGTACTTAATATACACAACCATCAGCAACTAGCCTAACTACTGCAGTAGTACTTAATATACACAACCATCAGCAACTAGCCTAACTACTGCACTAGTACTTAATATACACAACCATCAGCAACTAGCCTAACTACTGCAGTAGTACTTAATATACACAACCATCAGCAACTAGCCTAACTACTGCAGTAGTACTTAATATACACAACCATCAGCAACTAGCCTAACTACAACTACTGCAGTAGTACTTAATATACACAACCATCAGCAACTAGCCTAACTACTGCAGTAGTACTTAATATACACAACCATCAGCAACTAGCCTAACTACTGCAGTAGTACTTAATATACACAACCATCAGCAACTAGCCTAACTACTGCAGTAGTACTTAATATACACAACCATCAGCAACTAGCCTAACTACTGCAGTAGTACTTAATATACACAACCATCAGCAACTAGCCTAACTACTGCACTAGTACTTAATATACACAACCATCAGCAACTAGCCTAACTACTGCAGTAGTACTTAATATACACAACCATCAGCAACTAGCCTAACTACTGCAGTAGTACTTAATATACACAACCATCAGCAACTAGCCTAACTACTGCAGTAGTACTTAATATACACAACCATCAGCAACTAGCCTAACTACTGCAGTAGTACTTAATATACACAACCATCAGCAACTAGCCTAACTACTGCACTAGTACTTAATATTATACACAACCATCAGCAACTAGCCTAACTACTGCAGTAGTACTTAATATACACAACCATCAGCAACTAGCCTAACTACTGCACTAGTACTTAATATACACAACCATCAGCAACTAGCCTAACTACTGCAGTAGTACTTAATATACACAACCATCAGCAACTAGCCTAACTACTGCAGTAGTACTTAATATACACAACCATCAGCAACTAGCCTAACTACTGCAGTAGTACTTAATATACACAACCATCAGCAACTAACCTAACTACTGCAGTAGTACTTAATATACACAACCATCAGCAACTAACCTAACTACTGCAGTAGTACTTAATATACACAACCATCAGCAACTAGCCTAACTACTGCACTAGTACTTAATATACACAACCATCA
Organism: Coregonus ussuriensis; assembly: GCA_031479575.1. NCBI lineage: Eukaryota > Metazoa > Chordata > Actinopteri > Salmoniformes > Salmonidae > Coregonus > Coregonus ussuriensis. Next base: position 80,855,403 of record CM062500.1, read on the forward strand.
GCAACTAGCCTAACTACTGCAGTAGTACTTAATATACACAACCATCAGCAACTAGCCTAACTACTGCAGTAGTACTTAATATACACAACCATCAGCAACTAAACTAGCCTAACTACTGCAGTAGTACTTAATATACACAACCATCAGCAACTAGCCTAACTACTGCAGTAGTACTTAATATACACAACCATCAGCAACTAACCTAACTACTGCACTAGTACTTAATATACACAACCATCAGCAACTAGCCTAACTACTGCAGTAGTACTTAATATACACAACCATCAGCAACTAGCCTAACTACTGCAGTAGTACTTAATATACACAACCATCAGCAACTAGCCTAACTACTGCAGTAGTACTTAATATACACAACCATCAGCAACTAGCCTAACTACTGCAGTAGTACTTAATATACACAACCATCAGCAACTAGCCTAACTACTGCACTAGTACTTAATATACACAACCATCAGCAACTAGCCTAACTACTGCAGTAGTACTTAATATACACAACCATCAGCAACTAGCCTAACTACTGCACTAGTACTTAATATACACAACCATCAGCAACTAGCCTAACTACTGCAGTAGAGTAGTACTTAATATACACAACCATCAGCAACTAGCCTAACTACTGCAGTAGTACTTAATATACACAACCATCAGCAACTAGCCTAACTACTGCAGTAGTACTTAATATACACAACCATCAGCAACTAGCCTAACTACTGCAGTAGTACTTAATATACACAACCATCAGCAACTAGCCTAACTACTGCAGTAGTACTTAATATACACAACCATCAGCAACTAACCTAACTACTGCAGTAGTACTTAATATACACAACCATCAGCAACTAACCTAACTACTGCAGTAGTACTTAATATACACAACCATCAGCAACTAGCCTAACTACTGCAGTAGTACTTAATATACACAACCATCAGCAACTAGCCTAACTACTGCAGTAGTACTTAATATACACAACCATCAGCAACTAACCTAACTACTGCAGTAGTACTTAATATACACAACCATCAGCAACTAACCTAACTACTGCAGTGCAGTAGTACTTAATATACACAACCATCAGCAACTAGCCTAACTACTGCACTAGTACTTAATATACACAACCATCAGCAACTAGCCTAACTACTGCAGTAGTACTTAATATACACAACCATCAGCAACTAGCCTAACTACTGCAGTAGTACTTAATATACACAACCATCAGCAACTAGCCTAACTACTGCACTAGTACTTAATATACACAACCATCAGCAACTAGCCTAACTACTGCAGTAGTACTTAATATACACAACCATCAGCAACTAGCCTAACTACTGCACTAGTACTTAATATACACAACCATCAGCAACTAGCCTAACTACTGCAGTAGTACTTAATATACACAACCATCAGCAACTAGCCTAACTACTGCACTAGTACTTAATATACACAACCATCAGCAACTAGCCTAACTACTGCACTAGTACTTAATATACACAACCATCAGCAACTAGCCTAACTACTGCAGTAGTACTTAATATAATATACACAACCATCAGCAACTAGCCTAACTACTGCACTAGTACTTAATATACACAACCATCAGCAACTAGCCTAACTACTGCAGTAGTACTTAATATACACAACCATCAGCAACTAGCCTAACTACTGCAGTAGTACTTAATATACACAACCATCAGCAACTAGCCTAACTACTGCAGTAGTACTTAATATAGACAACCATCAGCAACTAACCTAACTACTGCAGTAGTACTTAATATACACAACCATCAGCAACTAGCCTAACTACTGCAGTAGTACTTAATATACACAACCATCAGCAACTAGCCTAACTACTGCAGTAGTACTTAATATACACAACCATCAGCAACTAGCCTAACTACTGCAGTAGTACTTAATATACACAACCATCAGCAACTAACCTAACTACTGCACTAGTACTTAATATATACAACCATCAGCAACTAGCCTAACTACTGCACTAGTACTTAATATACACAACCATCAGCAACTAGCCTAACCTAACTACTGCAGTAGTACTTAATATACACAACCATCAGCAACTAGCCTAACTACTGCAGTAGTACTTAATATACACAACCATCAGCAACTAGCCTAACTACTGCAGTAGTACTTAATATACACAACCATCAGCAACTAGCCTAACTACTGCAGTAGTACTTAATATACACAACCATCAGCAACTAACCTAACTACTGCACTAGTACTTAATATACACAACCATCAGCAACTAACCTAACTACTGCAGTAGTACTTAATATACACAACCATCAGCAACTAGCCTAACTACTGCACTAGTACTTAATATACACAACCATCAGCAACTAGCCTAACTACTGCAGTAGTACTTAATATACACAACCATCAGCAACTAGCCTAACTACTGCACTAGTACTTAATATACACAACCATCAGCAACTAACCTAACTACTGCACTAGTACTTAATATACACAACCATCAGCAACTAACCTAACTACTGCACTAGTACTTAATATACACAACCATCAGCAACTAGCCTAACTACTGCAGTAGTACTTAATATACACAACCATCAGCAACTAACCTAACTACTGCAGTAGTACTTAATATACACAACCATCAGCAACTAGCCTAACTACTGCAGTAGTACTTAATATACACAACCATCAGCAACTAGCCTAACTACTGCAGTAGTACTTAATATACACAACCATCAGCAACTAGCCTAACTACTGCAGTAGTACTTAATATACACAACCACCAGCAACTAGCCTAACTACTGCAGTAGTACTTAATATACACAACCATCAGCAACTAGCCTAACTACTGCACTAGTACTTAATATACACAACCATCAGCAACTAGCCTAACTACTGCAGTAGTACTTAATATACACAACCATCAGCAACTAGCCTAACTACTGCACTAGTACTTAATATACACAACCATCAGCAACTAGCCTAACTACTGCACTAGTACTTAATATACACAACCATCAGCTCAGCAACTAGCCTAACTACTGCACTAGTACTTAATATACACAACCATCAGCAACTAACCTAACTACTGCAGTAGTACTTAATATACACAACCATCAGCAACTAACCTAACTACTGCAGTAGTACTTAATATACACAACCATCAGCAACTAGCCTAACTACTGCAGTAGTACTTAATATACACAACCATCAGCAACTAGCCTAACTACTGCAGTAGTACTTAATATACACAACCATCAGCAACTAACCTAACTACTGCAGTAGTACTTAATATACACAACCATCAGCAACTAACCTAACTACTGCAGTAGTACTTAATATACACAACCATCAGCAACTAGCCTAACTACTGCACTAGTACTTAATATACACAACCATCAGCAACTAGCCTAACTACTGCAGTAGTACTTAATATACACAACCATCAGCAACTAACCTAACTACTGCACTAGTACTTAATATATACAACCATCAGCTCAGCAACTAGCCTAACTACTGCAGTAGTACTTAATATACACAACCATCAGCAACTAGCCTAACTACTGCAGTAGTACTTAATATACACAACCATCAGCAACTAGCCTAACTACTGCACTAGTACTTAATATACACAACCATCAGCAACTAGCCTAACTACTGCACTAGTACTTAATATACACAACCATCAGCAACTAACCTAACTACTGCACTAGTACTTAATATACACAACCATCAGCAACTAACCTAACTACTGCACTAGTACTTAATATACACAACCATCATTAAACCAGCGCAGGTCCATCTTTAGGCCCAACCCATTTCTCTGTAGAGGGAGGAGCCAATGTTTAGCTTTTTTGCGTATACACACACATGTTTCAGACAATGAACCATCTGACCGGTTTCTGAGGATTTAGTGTTTTTGGTATGCTACTAATTTCATACCTTTTTTGTTGGTTTTTTCCACTGTCATTTGTCCTCATTGTCTCTGACTCAATTTGCTTTTGACTTCCTGAGCATGGACTTGGCCGCAGCGAACAGTCCAAAGGGGGAAACGGACCAATAAACAGTAACAACCGTGAGTTATGGGCATTAGGCACATGGAGAGGAGCCTGGGGAGAGTTTCATATCTTTTATGAATGTCCATCTTTCACCGAGACAGGAGAATAAAGCTGAACAAATTGATATACAAGAACATCCACATCTGTCACATTTAGTCTGGTGGCTTCACAACATGTCTTGTTATCTCTTATTTTACAGATGTTGAGATGGTTAACCTGAAGCCTTTGTTAGGTTTGTTGGGAGCAATGGATGCTCTTGTGGACAGACTACGGAATAAATATTTTAGTTCTGGGTTAACCGAAATTAGCAAAATAATAAAGGGTTTTTACTAAAGATTGTCGAATGGCTAACACCACTGCTTGCTAATACAGAGGTTTATGTATGAGGAAGGATGGGTAGGATCAACTGGATGTGTTGAACAGGGTTCAATACAGCACATGGATTATCAGCCGCTAATACAGCAGGCTGTATAGAAAACTATAGCTGTTATCAGCTGCTCAAACTGCGGTGTTTATAGAAAACTATAGCTGTGGAATTAAAGGGAATGGAGGATGAAAAGCGATCCAATCAGATGGCCAACATTCAGGATTGTAATCCGAGAAGCGGTGTAATCTGCTCCCAAACTGTCCTTTCCATCACTAGTGTTCCCCGTGCTGACTGCTGGATTGAATCAGCAGCTGGACAATTTGTGGAGCTATTTTAACTGACACAATGTCAATCCAATAGTGGATGCGGTTTGTTTTGAGAATTGTAGATGTCCGACAGACTTCATAGAGACCAACGATAGGCTACTTCAAGCACATATCCTGATGGCTCAGTGTAATGGTGTTTTGTATGGGAGCAGCTGATACACTCTTCCCTGTGGGGGGGGGGTTTAGGATGTACACCGGAGATGGGAGTGATCCGTTATCACTTAATAACAACCGGGTCAATAGTCTTGATAGTGAGCTGTCTCCTCTGATATATCCTGATCCATACGGATGCATCTCTACCTCTCTCACTAATGCTTTCTATTGGCAGTACACTAGAGGTTATTAATGGTAATGACTGACTTAGTCTTAAGTCATGGTTCAGAATGAGTTTGTGGAATGGCGTGGACCATCGACAGTCGGTCTTCTCCAAAAAAATTGTCTGTAGCGTCCGAACGGCCTACCAACTATCGCGACCCCTCTGTGGAAAGGTGAGACTCTCACAAAGACGACGGTGTTCTCGGTTTTGCTCTACGACCCCCACAAGCGTCTTGGGACAAACCTGAAGTCGGTACAGCCGATCTGCCAACTTCTGCATGTAGCGTCCGAACCGTTTGGGCTACACACTAATATGACCCCTCTGTTGAAAGGTGAGACTCTCACGTACATGTCAGTTGTTTTGCTCTAGGACGCCCACAGCCCTCACAAGACTCGTCTGAAGGTCCCCCGGTACCAGATGAAAAAATGAATGGAAGTACAGTACCAGTCAAAAGTTTGGACACACCTACTCATTCAAGGGTTTTTCTTTATTTTTTTTCTATTTTCTACATTGTAGAATAATAGTGAAGACATCAAAACTATGAAATAACACATATGGAATCATGTAGTAACCAAAAAAGTGTTTAACAAATCTAAATATATTTTGTATTTGAGATTCTTCAAAGTAGCCACCCTTTGCCTTAATGACAGCTTTGCACACTCTTGGCATTCTCTCAACCAGCTTCATGAGGATTGCTTTCCAACAGTCTTGAAGGAGTTCCCACATATGCTGAGCACTTGTTGGCTGCTTTTCCTTCACTCTGCGGTCCAACTCATCCCAAACCATCTCAATTGAGTTGAGGTCGGGTGATTGTGGAGGCCAGGTCATCTGATGCAGCACTCCATCACTCTCCTTCTTGGTCAAATAGCCCTTACACAGCCTGGAGGTGTGTTTTGGGTCATTGTCCTGTTGAAAAACAAATGATAGTCCCACTAAGCCCAAACCAGATGGGATGGCTTATCGATGCAGAATGCTGTGGTAGCCATGCTGGTTAAGTGTGCCTTGAATTCTAAATAAATCACAGACAGTGTCACCAGCAAAGCACCATCACACCTCCTCCTCCATGCTTCACGGTGGGAACCACACATGCGGAGATCATCCGTTCACCTACTCTGCGTTTCACAAAGACACGGCGGGTGGAACCAAAAATCTCAAATTTGGACTCATCAGACCAAAGGACAGATTTCCACTGGTCTAATGTCCATTGCTCGTGTTTCTTGGCCGAAGCAAGTATCTTCTTCTTATTGGTGTCCTTTAGTAGTGGTTTCTTTGAAGCAATTCGACCATGAAGGCCTGATTCACGCAGTCTCCTCTGAACAGTTGATGTTGAGATGTGTCTGTTAATTGAACTCTGTGAAGCATTTATTTGGGCTGCAATCTGAGGTGCAGTTAATTGCCGATATTTGAGGCTGGTAACTCTAATGAACTTATCCTCTGCAGCAGAGGTAACTCTGGGTCTTCCTTTCCTGTTGTGGTCCTCATGAGAGCCAGTTTCATCATAGCGCTTGATGGTTTTTGCCACCGCACTTGAAGACACTTTTCCGGATTGACTGACTTTCATGTCTTAAAGTAATGATGGACTGTCATTTCTCTTTGCTTATTTGAGCTGTTCTTGCCACTTGGTCTTTTATCAAATAGGGCTGTCTTCTGTATACCAACCCTAACTTGTCTCAACACAACTGATTGGCTCAAACGCATTAAGAAGGAAAGCAATTCCACAAATTAACTTTTAAGAAGGCACACCTGTTAATTGAAATGCATTCCAGGTGACTACCTCATGAAGCTGGTTGAGAGAATGTCAAGAGTGTGCAAAGCTGTCATTAAGGCAAAGGGTGGCTACTTTGAAGAATCTCAAATATAAAATATATTTTGATTTGTTAAACACTTTTTTGGTTACTACATGATTCCATATGTGTTATTTCATAGTTTTGATGTCTTCACTATTATTCTACAATGTAGAAAATAGTAAAAATAAAGAAAAACCCTTGAATGAGTAGGTGTGTCCAAACTTTTGACTTGTACTGTATATATGGAGACTGTTTAGTGCCAAAAATAAGGGGTTAAATACATATAACACGTTTCCTATATTTCTCAGATATAGGACAGACCTTTTTTATAATAATAATAATAATATGCCATTTAGCAGATGCTTTTATCCAAATTGACTTACAGTCATGCGTGCATACATATTTTTGTGTATGGGTGGTCCCGGGGATCGAACCCACTACCTTGGCGTTACAAGCGCCGTGCTCTACCAGCTGAGCTACAGAGGACAGAGGACAGGGGACTATCTGTTGTTCCATGTAGTGAATCTGTTATTCAATGCATTTGTATGGGCTAGTAGCAGTAAGGACAAATTTAAAAAAATGTTCATCAAATAATTGTTTTACATTTTTGTATATACTTCAAGGGGTCTTAAAATTCAAAATCAAATAGCAAAATGATCCTTGGTATGACCTTCTTAAAACAATTCCATATAGCTTAGTAGAACCCCTTCCCCGGCTTACACTGGGCTTAGACTCTTTTGGGTTAAAGGAGGCCTGGGGCAAAGCCAAAATGTCATAAATATGCTAACTTTGATTATTTCTCAATTATGAATTTTAGATACAAATGTCAAATATATGTCAACGATCCTTCCTCCAAAGGACCATTTGTGTGGATTACATTTAGTGGAAGTCCCAAAAACCCTGTTTTTTTTTTTAACCTGGTTTGGTGAGGAATCACTTAATAAAGATGCCAGGCAAGACTCCTTCTCCAATTTTGAGGGAATCCTTCAATGAAACCTTGGCCGTATCTAAAGTGCTGACACATCTTAATGGGTTGATTAGCTCCGGTATTAGATCATGAACATGTTTTAGAACATCTCTTTAATCATATTAGGCCTAAGTAGTGGAAAGGGAGGGAGGGGGGATTCAAGGTTATTCCTGGAAGCAGCGAAACGCACAAACTGCCCAGTGTTTCCAATACTTTCCTTCCCTGTTTCCAGTCACTGAGCAGTGAAACCTAATGCTTTCCTTCCCTGTTTCCAGCTCAGTTGGCGAGCATTGAAACCTAATGCTTTCCTTCCCTGTTTCCAGCTCAGTTGGCGAGCAGTGAAACCTAATGCTTTCCTTCCCTGTTTCCAGTCACTGAGCAGTGAAACCTAATGCTTTCCTTCCCTGTTTCCAGTCACTGAGCAGTGAAACCTAATGCTTTCCTTCCCTGTTTCCAGTCACTGAGCAGTGAAACCTAATGCTTTCCTTCCCTGTTTCCATTCACTGAGCAGTGAAACCTAATGCTTTCCTTCCCTGTTTCCAGTCACTGAGCAGTGAAACCTAATGCTTTCCTTCCCTGTTTCCATTCACTGAGCAGTGAAACCTAATGCTTTCCTTCCCTGTTTCCATTCACTGAGCAGTGAAACCTAATGCTTTCCTTCCCTGTTTCCATTCACTGAGCAGTGAAACCTAATGCTTTCCTTCCCTGTTTCCATTCACTGAGCAGTGAAACCTAATGCTTTCCTTCCCTGTTTCCATTCACTGAGCAGTGAAACCTAATGCTTTCCTTCCCTGTTTCCAGTCACTGAGCAGTGAAACCTAATGCTTTCCTTCCCTGTTTCCAGTCACTGAGCAGTGAAACCTAATGCTTTCCTTCCCTGTTTCCAGTCACTGAGCAGTGAAACCTAATGCTTTCCTTCCCTGTTTCCAGTCACTGAGCCGTGGTGTGAACCCTGCTGGATGAGAGTGTTGGTGAGGGGATGGTGGGATTGAGGTAGAGAGGGGTAGAGGGCATTGACATTGTTTACCTAGCTCTCCCTGTGTTCTGACAAGATGATGTATCTGTGGACCTTGGCAGCTCCATGCAGGTGATGTATTTGACTTGGAATGCCGGGGGTAGATATTATACTCATGCACAGCCAGCCAGCAGTCACATAACCAGCCAGCCACAGTCCAAGCCAGGCAGCCAGTCACATAACCAGCCAGCCGCAGTCAGAGCAAGTCAGCCAGTCACATAACCAGGCAGCCAGTCCAAGCCAGGCAGCCAGTCACATAACCAGCCAGCCGCAGTCAGAGCAAGTCAGCCAGTCACATAACCAGGCAGCCAGTCCAAGCCAGGCAGCCAGTCACATAACCAGCCAGCCGCAGTCAGAGCAAGTCAGCCAGTCACATAACCAGGCAGCCAGTCCAAGCCAGGCAGCCAGTCACATAACCAGGCAGCCAGTCCAAGCCAGGCAGCCAGTCACATAACCAGGCAGCCAGTCCAAGCCAGGCAGCCAGTCACATAACCAGCCAGACAGTCAGAGGCAGGCAGCCAGTCACATAACCAGGCAGCCAGTCAGAGCCAGGCAGCCAGTCACATAACCAGGCAGCCAGTCAGAGCCAGGCAGCCAATCAGAGCCAGGCAGCCAACTAGCAGCAGAGGCAGTTAAAGGTGCAGTAACCCAAAAAAACCTTTGCCATTTCCTGTTTGCTAAAATTCTAATAGTTTGCCTAATTTCAGTTTGTGACAAAACAAGCAGTTTATAGTGTAGAGAATCATTGTACCATCTAAACCGCTGTGATTATATATTTTCCATAACCAAAAATATTGTAATTTCAGCTGTTTGAAGCTGGTGTACAAAACCGAAAGTAAAAGACCCAAAAATGAAACTTAACAACAGGAAGCATAGAAATAGCGCACATAGAACAGATCTACAGCTTCTTAGACTTGCTTTAAATTAGAATGACAGATCTATAACTCACATTTCTATGTGAATTTAGTCGGATCGCCCAAAAAGTTACATATTGCAGCTTTTAAGCAGCTGCCAAGCCAACCACCCACAGAGCAGAACCAGCCAACCAGCAGCCAGCCAGCCACAGTACAGAATCAGCCAGCCAACCAGCCAGCCACACAACCAGCCGGCCTCAGAACCAGCCAGCCTCAGAATCAGCCAGCCAGGGTACAGAATCAGCCAGCCAACCAGCCAGTCACACAACCAGCCGGCCTCAGAACCAGCCAGTCAGCTACAGAGCAAAGCCAGCCATCCAACTACAGAGCAGAGCCAGCCAACCAGCCAGCCACACAACCAGCCGGCCTCAGAACCAGCCAGTCAGCTACAGAGCAAAGCCAGCCATCCAACTACAGAGCAGAGCCAGCCAACCAGCCGGCCTCAGAACCAGCCAGTCAGCTACAGAGCAGAACCAGCCATCCAGCTATAGTACAAAGCCAGCCATCCAACTACAGAGCAGAGCCAGCCAACCAGGCATATAGCACAGCCAGTCAGCTACAGAGCAGAACCAGCCATCCAGCTATAGAGCAAAGCCAGCCATCCAACTACAGAGCAGAGCCAGCCATCCAACTACAGAGCAGAGCCAGCCAGCCAGGCATATAGCACAGCCAGTCAGCTACAGAGCCAGCCAACCAGCTTGCCTGTGCGTGACCTGGATGCAGCATTTTCCCTGCCTTCAAAGCCAATTTGATAACTTGCTTCCTCAGTATGACAAGGCTTTTGCAATTATCCCCCATGTACAATGAAATCTGTTCTGAGAGCTACATGGAGAACTAAGTGCAGGCAGCAGCTAAAACCACAGGCAGGCAAATCCTATGGTTTATTATCCTGCTGGACTGCAGAGTACAGACCTTCTGGGTCTCTGACTCTTTGTCACCAAGGCCTGATTTAGTTTCTGGGGTGGCTAAAGAGAGGATTATTTGCAATGTTAATCAGCCTTGGTAATGTCCGTATATTGGAGCTGCAATCTGCACCCAGACACCAGGGAGGAGAGAGGACACCCAGACACCAGGGAGGAGAGAGGATACCCAGACACCAGGGAGGAGAAAGGACACCCAGACACCAGGGAGGAGAGAGTTGGTAGTGCTTATGGGAGGAGAGAGGACACCCAGACACCAGGGAGGAGAAAGGACACCCAGACACCAGGGAGGAGAAAGGACACCCAGACACCAGGGAGGAGAAAGGACACCCAGACACCAGGGAGGAGAGAGTTGGTAGTGCTTATGGGAGGAGAGAGGACACCCAGACACCAGGGAGGAGAGAGGACACCCAGACACCAGGGAGGAGAAAGGACACCCAGACACCAGGGAGGAGAAAGGACACCCAGACACCAGGGAGGAGAAAGGACACCCAGACACCAGGGAGGAGAGAGTTGGTAGTGCTTATGGGAGGAGAGAGGACACCCAGACACCAGGGAGGAGAAAGGACACCCAGACACCAGGGAGGAGAAAGGACACCCAGACACCAGGGAGGAGAAAGGACACCCAGACACCAGGGAGGAGAAAGGACACCCAGACACCAGGGGGGAGAGAGTTGGTAGTGCTTATGGGAGGAGAGAGGACACCCAGACACCAGGGAGGAGAGAGTTGGGAGTGCTTATGGGAGGAGAAAGGACACCCAGACACCAGGGAGGAGAGAGTTGGCAGTGCTTATGGGAGGAGAAGGGACACCCAGACAGAAAGATAGTAGTGTCAGTTAGCCTCGCTACTTCAGCTAGCTAGCTGGCTACTGTATCTAACCTATGGCAGCAACCAGTTTATCTAACTAGCACGAGTCGGCCGGACACTGCTCCTCTCTCGCCCCTTCCCGGTTTTGTCTAGAAGGGATACCAGAGCAAGTCTCCATTGAAGTTTATTTTTTATTTTTTATGATAATGTTTATTTAGACTATCATGATATTATTCTAATAGTGATATTATATATATATAGATATATAAATCATTTCGATGCCCATCCCTAGAGACTGGAGATGTTATCAATGCCACAACCAGAACATTGCATGGCTGGGCTCCATGTCTTCCCACAACCAGAACATTGCGTGGCTGGGTTCCATGTCTTCCCACAACCAGCAGCACGTTGCGTGGCTGGGTTCCATGTCTTCCCACAACCAGAACATTGCATGGCTGGGTTCCATGTCTTCCCACAACCAGAACATTGCATGGCTGGGTTCCATGTCTTCTCACAACCAGAACATTGCATGGCTGGGCTCCATGTCTTCCCACAACCAGAACATTGCATGGCTGGGTTCCATGTCTTCCCACAACCAGAACATTGCATGGCTGGGTTCCATGTCTTCCCACAACCAGAACATTGCATGGCTGGGCTCCATGTCTTCCCACAACCAGAACATTGCATGGCTGGGCTCCATGTCTTCCCACAACCAGAACATTGCATGGCTGGGCTCCATGTCTTCCCACAACCAGAACATTGCATGGCTGGGTTCCATGTCTTCCCACAACCAGAACATTGCATGGCTGGGTTCCATGTCTTCCCACAACCAGAACATTGCATGGCTGGGTTCCATGTCTTCCCACAACCAGAACATTGCATGGCTGGGCTCCATGTCTTCCCACAACCAGAACATTGCATGGCTGGGCTCCATGTCTTCCCACAACCAGAACATTGCATGGCTGGGTTCCATGTCTTCCCACAACCAACAGCACGTTGCGTGGCTGGGCTCCATGTCTTCCCACCACCAGGAGCACGTTGCATGGCTGGGCTCCATGTCTTCCCACCACCAGCAGCACGTTGCGTGGCTGGGCTCCATGTCTTCCCACCACCAGCAGCACGTTGCGTGGCTGGGCTCCATGTCTTCCCACCACCAGCAGCACGTTGCGTGGCTGGGCTCCATGTCTTCCCACCACCAGCAGCACGTTGCGTGGCTGGGCTCCATGTCTTCCCACCACCAGGAGCACGTTGCGTGGCTGGGCTCCATGTCTTCCCACCACCAGCAGCACGTTGCGTGGCTGGGCTCCATGTCTTCCCACCACCAGCAGCACGTTGCGTGGCTGGACTCCATGTCTTCCCACCACCAGCAGCACGTTGCGTGGCTGGACTCCATGTCTTCCCACCACCAGCAGCACGTTGCATGGCTGGGCTCAATGTCTTCCCACCACCAGCAGCACGTTGCGTGGCTGGGCTCCATGTCTTCCCACCACCAGCAGCACGTTGCGTGGCTGGGCTCCATGTCTTCCCACCACCAGCAGCACGTTGCGTGGCTGGGCTAGCCAGTACTGATCTCAGGATAACACCACTCACCTTGATGCGATCTCCTCCAGCCCAGCCACTTCTTCACTGGCGATAAGGGCCGAGGTCTGCTACCATCACGGACTGTCTGAGGGCCAAGTGAGGCTGTTCCCATCTTCACAACACACAGAGGCTGCTGGTTGACAAGTGCAGTACCCTTCCATTCCTCTGGTAGTTTGACTTGATCAGTGTCTGATCATTTATCCTTTTGTCACAAGCTCTTCCATTGCACTTCCAAGCCCTCCTCCTCATCCTCAACACACGGTACACTCGTGACTCAACACTTTTTTAAGGTCATTGATTTTTATCTTCGCGGAACAAGAGCTTCTGGTCTGAAATGGCATGCGACATCAGACTTTCTTCATCAAGATGTTCTGATGTAGATAACCTCCCCGGCTCCTACCTCCCATACTGTGTCCCGATATGGTCTCTTCTGCTTGAGAGGACTTGTACAGTACAGTCCCTTGGCCTCTGCCCACTGCCTGGTTGGGAACACTGGGGTATGTCCCAAATATGGCACCTTTATATATAGGGCCCATAGGGCTCTGTTAGAAAGTAGTGCGCTATATAGGGAATAGGGTGCCATTTGGGACGCGGTCCTGGTGATTGCATGGTGAGATCAGGGTAGCACCATCACTATTCCTGGCTGAGTGGATGGGATGATTTGGTTCCTTCCTACTGCTTCTCCTCCTGCTGTTCCAAACCTGTCTGGACAGAACCAGGCTATTCAACGAGCGCTGGGGGAAAACCCCCTCCTCCTTTCCTTTCAACTCCTCCAGCCCTAATGGTAACCTTTTTTTAAATGAAAACAGCTGTTTTGCATGTTACTGCTGTTCTACTAAAGCGGTCCTTTTAAATGAGTTGCCGTTTTACTGTTGTGTTTTTTTATTTATTTATTTTTTGACCATCAATGGGACTACTTCGAACTGTCGTAGCCTATTCTGAGGTAGACCTGCCATTTTTAGTCTTAAGATTTCACAGTGGTTCCTTAGCACCTGGTTTCACAGCAGGCAACAACCCTTACAGGCTCTCTCTCTCTGTCTCTCTGTCTCTCTGTCTCTCTGTCTCTCTGTCTCTCTGTCTCTCTGTCTCTCTGTCTCTCTGTCTCTCTGTCTCTGTGTCTCTGTGTCTCTGTGTCTCTGTGTCTCTGTGTCTCTGTCTCTCTCTCTCTCTCTGTCTCTGTCTCTGTCTCTCTCTGTCTGTCTGCTAAACTGGCCGAGCTTCATAAACTTCAGTCTTCCATCCTGCCACCACAGTGAAACCTCTGACTTTCTGGTGTGAGGTCATAACTAAGGGTAGTGCTAGGAAGGAAGTCACTCTTTAATCCCTCCCTCCTGGAGAATGAACAACCCTCAGCTTGACTCGGTGGTGTTGGCCTTGGAATTCATTAACACAGGTCTAATTGGTAGTCATTTTGTCTGGCAGTTTAACCGCTAGCTAGACCTTCCTCCTTAACATATGGGTCAAACTGAGGTTAATAGGATAATCAGGATAATCATGAGTGCATCAAAGACTGACAGACAAAACAAAATGAAATGCGTTTATTGGGAGGTGCCTTGATATTCTGTTCTATACCAGTTCTCTAGGGTGGAGGTGTCTGCTCTGGATTTACCACTAGCGGCCCCAGAGGAGTTGACATGTAATTTAGATACTAGACCCCTGCCTCCCTCTGCCTCCCTCTGCCTCCCTCTGCCTCCCCCTGCCTCCCCCTGCCTTCCTCTGCCTCCCCCTGCCTCCCTCCCTCTGCCTCCCCCTGCCTCCCTCTGCCTCCACCTGCCTCCCCCTGCCTCCCTCCCTCTGCCTCCCCCTGCCTCCCCCTGCCTCCCTCTGCCTCCACCTGCCTCCCCCTGCCTCCCTCCCTCTGCCTCCACCTGCCTCCCCCTGCCTCCCTCCCTCTGCCTCCCCCTGCCTCCCTCCCTCTGCCTCCCCCTGCCTCCCTCCCTCTGCCTCCCCCTGCCTCCCTCTGCCTCCACCTGCCTCCCTCTGCCTCCCCCTGCCTCCCCCTGCCTCCCCCTGCCTCCCCCTGCCTCCCTCTGCCTCCCCCTGCCTCCCTCTGCCTCCCCCTGCCTCCCTCTGCCCGCTCAGAGTTATGGGTTGTTGTAGACAGGAATATATTGGACCCACGGTTGGTTGTGTAATCATATGTGCTTACATTGAGTACCCTCTCTGCCTTGGTTTACCGTATGTGCCTTGTACTCCAGTTTAGCCTTGACTACCTTGAATCTTCCTTCAGAGTTTAGATGTTGACAGTTATTGCCACTAAGTACAATTGCATTGATCTGTTTTTCTTCATGTGATCCAATTTAAAAGAGAAAGGAAAAGTTGTTTGGAAGAAATAGGCTTGTTGTTGAGATGATACTGTGTATGATCTCCTCTAATGAAGATATCCAGTCCTGTCAGATCACTAGACTGTATTCAAGGGTTTCCTTCTCAGCCTTCTGCTTTACAGCTAACCCAGTTTTGTCAAGTGCTTCAAAATGTGTTCTGCTGTAATTCTGTCTACTTAGCATAAATGCCCATTTTCACTCTCTTCCCCATCAACACCCTGTAATCTGTGTAACTCCCTGAGAAAGCATGACTTACTTTAGGCTTAGTGTGATTTGGTAATGATGGGATAGAGGCTGTATTTATACATATTATGGCAGTTCACTGAAATCCTAGTTTAGTTTTACATTTACATTTACATTTAGTCTCCACACTGCAGATGAAATCCTAGTTTAGTCTCCACACTGCAGATTTAAATCCTAGTTTAGTCTCCACACTGCAGATGAAATCCTAGTTTAGTCTCCACACTGCAGATTTAAATCCTAGTTTAGTCTCCACACTGCAGATGAAATGAGGTATGGGGTACTGTGGAGCGAACTAAGACGCAGGAGATGAGTGTGGCACTAATTCTCTGGGGAGTTAGAATGGGACCAGAATAACAGGCTGGTGGTTAGAATGGGACCAGAATAACAGGCTGGTGGTTAGAATGGGACCAGAATAACAGGCTGGTGGTTAGAATGGGACCAGAATAACAGGCTGGTGGTTAGAATGGGACCAGAATAACAGGCTGGTGGTTAGAATGGGACCAGAATAACAGGCTGGTGGTTAGAATGGGACCAGAATAACAGGCTGGTGGTTAGAATGGGACCAGAATAACAGGCTGGTGGTTAGAATGGGACCAGAATAACAGGCTGGTGGTTAGAATGGGACCAGAATAACAGGCTGGTGGTTAGAATGGGACCAGAATAACAGGCTGGTGGTTAGAATGGGACCAGAATAACAGGCTGGTGGTTAGAATGGGACCAGAATAACAGGCTGGTGGTTAGAATGGGACCAGAATAACAGGCTGGTGGTTAGAATGGGACCAGAATAACAGGCTGGTGGTTAGAATGGGACCAGAATAACAGGCTGGTGGTTAGAATGGGACCAGAATAACAGGCTGGTGGTTAGAATGGGACCAGAATAACAGGCTGGTGGTTAGAATGGGACCAGAATAACAGGCTGGTGGTTAGAATGGGACCAGAATAACAGGCTGGTGGTTAGAATGGGACCAGAATAACAGGCTGGTGGTTAGAATGGGACCAGAATAACAGGCTGGTGGTTAGAATGGGACCAGAATAACAGGCTGGTGGTTAGAATGGGACCAGAATAACAGGCTGGTGGTGGTGACAGGGAAGTGCCCTCAGTGTTAAAATCACACTGAGCAGACTTGACCCTAGAGATGACCTCTGTGATGTAATCACCTTGCCTGCATCCTAACCCCTCCACCCCCCCCCCCCCCCCCCCAGCTGCCCTGACCGTGTATACTGTCATTATCCTAGTGAGGACCAGACCGCTGCCTCTGCAGCTCTGCTAGATTAGATCTCTATCCTCTATCTGCTCTGCTCTGCCATTTGGGATATTGGATCTGATCTGACTGAGTCTGTGTTCCAAACGGCATCCCATTCCCTATATAGGGCCCCGGTGAAAAGTAGTGCCCTATATAGGGAATGGGGTGCAATTTGGGACGCAGCCTCAGCCTTCTCTCATCTGATGGAATGATGATTAATCCATCATCAGAGAGCATCCATTTAAGATTTAGCCTACCATCTCTTGTTGTCAAGGGTGTTCGGCATGGTTACTTTGACATTAAAGGGAATATCTGCTGAGTGGTTTTCTAAATCAAAATTGTGTTTGATAAAGGATTAGGATTTTGTTTTGTTTGTCGACTGCTTTAGAACGTGAGGTGACTTCTGAAAGGGTTGTTGTGGATCTCTAGGATCTGGGGCTGATGGTCGTTTGTTAAAGGGTTTTAACCTCAGTCGTCCTCTCTGTCCCTCTCAAACCATCTCTCTCTCTCTCTCTCTCTCTCTCTCTCTCTCTCCTCTCTCTCTCTCTCTCTCTCTCTCTCTCTCTCTCTCTCTCTCTCTCTCTCTCTCTCTCTCTCTCTCTCTCTCTCTCTCTCTCTCTCTCTCTCTCTCTCTGTGTGTCTCTGTCTCTGTCTCTCTCTCTCTCTCTCTCTCTCTCTCTCTCTCTCTCTCTCTCTCTCTCTCTCTCTCTCTCTCTCTCTCTCTCTCTCTCTCTCTCTCTCTCTCTCTCTCTCTCTCTCTCTCTCTCTCTCTCTCTCTCTCTCTCTCTCTCTCTCTCTCCTCTCTCTCTCCCTCTCTCTCTCTGTGTGTGTGACCGATCTGGCCCGGGAACAGTCACATTCCTTCTCTCCGATTAACTCTCCAGTAGAACAGATCTCTTTCAGGAAGCAGAAACAACACCACTCCTTCTCCTCGTGGTCTTGTCTGAATCAGTCTCTCAGCTCAGGGACTCCTGATTAATCTGCTCAAGGGGCTGTGTCTCTAATGGCACCCTATTCCCTATAGAGCCCTGGTCAGAAGTAGTGCACTATGTAGGGAATAGGGTGCTATTTGGGACGCACGCTAGTGTTTTTCAAATTTTAACTTAACAGGATGCTCCTGTCGTTTTGATGCCCCCCCCCCCCCCCCCCCAATTTGCCTTTTGGTCAAGAGACCGAGAGAGGCCTGTTAGGTCGATGTATCTTGATGTATTGACTGAGGAAGAAACATCTGACGTCTTTATGTTGTCCGACTTTACGAGCCCCCTGGCAATCAAACGTACCAATTTTAACACACATTTAATGAACTCTTTTTTATAGGTTAGGTCACTCACTCACCCTAGTTTATGAAGAGCACTTTGTAGATTCTCCTGGTAACTGATACTATGGGTGGAGAATGTACAGGTAACTGCCAAAATAAAGGAAACGCCAACATAGTGTCTTTAATAGCCACCAGAACAGCTTCAACGCACCTTGGAAATAGATTCTACAAGTGTCTGGAACTCT
Source organism: Coregonus ussuriensis (assembly GCA_031479575.1). Lineage (NCBI taxonomy): Eukaryota > Metazoa > Chordata > Actinopteri > Salmoniformes > Salmonidae > Coregonus > Coregonus ussuriensis. The sequence goes on from CM062500.1 coordinate 80,873,789, forward strand.
GTTGGAGGGGATGCGGTACCGTTCTTCCACCAGAAAGTCATCATTTTGTGTTTTGTTGATGATGGTGGAAAACTCAGGCGCCGCTTCTGAATCTCCCGTAAGTTTCAGATCTGTTGATTGAGACGCACCCCCTTTAAACCCCCACGCTCCTTTGAGACCCCTCTTTCAAAGTCACTAAGATCTTTTCTTCTAGCCATGGTAGACAACATAATGAGCAACTGGGCCTTTTTCTACATGACCCTAAGCAGGATGGGATGTTTTTAATTGCTTAATTAACTCAGGAACCACACCAGTTGTGGAAGCACCTGCTTTCAATATACTTTGTATCCCTCATTTACTCAAGTGTTTCCTTTTTTATTTTGTAAAGTTACCTGTACGCTGTCAATAGTGAGAAATGGGAGAGAGCGAGAGGTGCGAGAGAGATGCTTCACCCTAGTCATAGACTGTTCTCTCTTCTACCGCACGGCAAGCGGTACCGGAGCGCCAAGTCTAGGTCCAAAAGGCTCCTTAACAGCTTCTACCCCCAAGCCATAAGACTGCTGAACAATTCATCAAATGGCTACCCGGACTATTTACATTGAGCCCCCCCCCACCCCTTTGTTTTTACACTGCTGCTACTCGCTGTTCATTATCTATGCATAGTCACTTTACCCCCCTACCTACATGTACAAATTACTGCAATTACTTCGACTAACCTGTACCTCCGCACATTGACTCGGTACCGGTACCCGCCTGTATATAACCTCGTTATTGTTATTTTATTGTGTTACTTTTTATTTTATTTAGTAAATATTTTTATTTAACTGCATTAAGGGTTTGTAAGTAAGAATTTCACGGTAAGGTCTACACCAGTTGTATTCGGCGCATGTGACAAATAAAATGTGATTTGATTTGAATAGGGAGAGAGAAAGAGAGAGTTGGGAGATAATTAGGATAGTTCTCTGTGTAATTAGATCATTTAACCCAGGGTCCTGTCATGTAGAGTTGTGATGATGAATCTGTGGAGATCTCCTTTAATCTCCTTTGATCCCCTCCAGAAGCCTGGGATTGAAGCTGGGATTGAAGCTGGGATTGCCTCTAGTGTCAAGGGAATCTCTTTGATGGTAGTGATTTGGATTTACATTTGAAGAAAACCAGGAATATATTCTTAGAAAGAAAGATTCATGTCGAATGTAGGTTATTTTTCCATATTTGCTTGGTATTCTGTTGGTTGGCTCTAAATTTATGTGAAACCTTTTGATCTGTACTGTTAAATAAATAAAAATCTCTCATATATGATTGACCCTTCTCATTTCACTAACGCCAGATAGCCTAGCCATTATCATGTTATTGAACTGTGACTCAGAAAATAAAATATTACCATTCTGTTTCCTGAGCTGCCTAATTCATTTGTGATTGGTTCTGGATGTTCCACCGTACAGGAAATGTTTGTTACCAGGTGAAATATGGAGCTATTTCCATTTCCATTAGAACAGACTCTGAACAAACAGGAACCATTTGATGCAACAGGATTTTCCCTCCAGCTTCCACACTCACACAGTGACCACTGCTTCCCATAGTGGTCACTCTCACAAGGGCCACTGGTGAAGAATTCAGAGAAGCTTTAACCGTAAAAACCTCAGTATTCCCGTGAATCATAATGAAATGGTTTCTACCGTTTTTAGGTCAGTGGTAGTTTTAAAGGTAATATCATTTGACTGTACATCTCTGTCTAAACTCAGCATTAGACTATTTCAGTTCTGCTGTGGCAGCCTGTCACTGTGCAGGATCGGATGATCACAGTGCAATATTCATTTTGGGGAATCTTCAGTCAAGCATATTCAGTACAGTATCAATGTCAGATGACTGCAAATGAAAGCAAGCAGCAGCAGTAGCATAGTCAAACCAGATTACCCATACACACACTATAAACCAGTATCATAGTCATACCAGATTACCCATACAGACACTATAAACCAGTATCATAGTCATACCAGATTACCCATACAGACACTATAAACCAGTATCATAGTCAGACCAGATTACCCATACAGACACTATAAACCAGTATCATAGTCAGACCAGATTACCCATACAGACACTATAAACCAGTATCATAGTCAGACCAGATTACCCATACAGACCCTATAAACCAGTATCATAGTCAGACCAGATTACCCATACAGACACTATAAACCAGTATCATAGTCAGACCAGATTACCCATACAGACCCTATAAACCAGCAGCATTTTATGTTTCAACATTCCACTAGGATGGCAGACACACACCAGCTGGACTTCCATGCTCCTGTAATGAGCCTCCCTCTCAACAGCAGTGGAATAGTGAGTCAGTGGGGATACAAAATACTCTTCACACTCACAACATACATGAAACGGGAGCTCAAAACATTGGGTATAAACGTGGAAGCAGATGTGGATATGGAGATGTTTGATGGTGCGTATAGGAAAATATCTGACAGCCTCCTGGTGAGCCGGCTGTTCTGGGGCAGTTGAGCTGAGCTGAGGAACTATATAACAGTGTCCTGGTGAGCCGGCTGTTCTGGGGCAGTTGAGCTGAGCTGAGGAACTATATAACAGTGTCCTGGTGAGCCGGCTGTTCTGGGGCAGTTGAGCTGAGCTGAGGAACTATATAACAGTGTCCTGGTGAGCCGGCTGTTCTAGGGCTGTTGAGCTGAGCTGAGGAACTATATAACAGTGTCCTGGTGAGCCGGCTGTTCTTGGGCAGTTGAGCTGAGCTGAGGAACTATATAACAGTGTCCTGGTGAGCCGGCTGTTCTTGGGCAGTTGAGCTGAGCTGAGGAACTATATAACAGTGTCCTGGTGAGCCGGCTGTTCTAGGGCTGTTGAGCTGAGCTGAGGAACTATATAACAGTGTCCTGGTGAGCCGGCTGTTCTGGGGCAGTTGAGCTGAGCTGAGGAAGTTTGTCAGTTCTGACAGTGTGCCACAGAAATTACAGGGACTCTGTTGGAAGTCGAGGTGTAGGTGACTGTGTGTGTGTGTGTGTGTGTAGCCAACATACGGTGTGTGTGTGTGTGTATTCAGGAATGTGTGCATGTGTGTGGCTGCTTCATGCTGAATGCTGTTCCTTCTCTCATCTCATCGGATGACGCTCACTTTCATTCACTGACCTTGAGGCTGCAATTCCTCTGGCTGGGAAACCTCAAGGCCGGCCACGTACACATACAGTCCCAGTCAAAAGTCTGGACACACATAATCATTCAAGGGTTTTGCGTAATTTTTTACTCTTTTCTACACTGTAGAATAATAGTGAAGACATCAACATTATGAAATAAAACAAATGGAATCATGTAGTAACCAAAAAAAGTGTTAAACAAATCTAAATATATTTTATATTTGAGATTCTTCAAAGTAGCACACTCTTGGCATTCTCTGAACCAGCTTCATGAGGAATGCTTTTCCAACAGTCTTGAAGGAGTTCCCACATATGCTGAGCATTTGTTGGCTGCTATTCCTTCACTCTGCGGTCCAACTCATCCTAAACCATCTCAATTGGGTTGAGGTCGGGTGATTGTGGAGGCCTGGTCATCTGATGCAGCACTCCATCACTCTCCTTCTTGGTCAAATAGCCCTTACACGGTTTGGAGGTGTGTTTGGTCATTGTCCTGTTGAAAAACAAATGATAGTCCCACTAAGCGCAAACCAGATGAGATGGCGTATCGCTGCAGAATGCTGTGGGAGCCATGCTGGTTAAGTGTGCCTTGAATTCTAAATAAATCACAGACAGTGTCACCAGCAAAGCACCATCACACCTCCTCCTCCATGCTTCACGGTGGGAACCACACATGCGGAGATCATCCGTTCACCTACTCTGCGTCTCACAAAGACACGGCAGTTGGAACCAAAAATCTCACATTTGGACTCATCAGACCAAAGGACAGATTTCCACCGGTCTAATGTCCATTGCTCGTGTTTCTTGGCCCAAGCAAGTCTCTTCTTCTTATTGGTGTCCTTTAGTAGTGGTTTCTTTGCAGCAATTCGACCATGAAGGCCTGATTCACGCAGTCTCCTCTGAACAGTTGATGTTGAGATGTGTCTGTTACTTGAACTCTGTGAAGCATTTATTTGGGCTGCTATCGGAGGTGCAGTTAATTGCCGATATTTGAGGCTGGTAACTAATGAACTTATCCTCTGCAGCAGAGGTAACTCTGGGTCTTCCTTTCCTGTGGCGGTCCTCATGAGAGCCAGTTTCATCATAGTGCTTGATGGTTTTTGCCACTGCACTTGAAGAAACTTTCAAAGTTCTTGACATTTTCCGTATTGACTGACATTTATGTCTTAAAGTAATGATGGACTGTCGTTTCTCTTTGCTTATTTGAGCTGTTCTTGCCATAATATGGACTTGGACTTTTACCAAATAGGGCTATCTTCTGTATACCACCCCTACCTTGTCACAACACAACTGCTCAAAAGCATTAAGAAGGAAAGAAATTCCACAAATTAACTTTTAAGAAGGCACACCTGTTAATTTAAATGCATTCCAGGTGACTACCTCATGAAGCTGGTTGAGAGAATGCCAAGAGTGTGCAAAGCTGTCATCAAGGCAAAGGGTGGCTACTTTGAAGAATCTCAATTTGTTCAACTTTTTTTATTTTATTACTAAATGATTCCATATGTGTTATTTCATAGTTTTGATGTCTTCACTTATATTCTACAATATAGAAAATAGAAAAAAAAATAAGAAAAACCCTTGAATGAGTAGGTGTGTCCAAACTTTTAACTGGCACTGTGTCTCTTCTGTGATTTTAGCCTATAGAGGAGACATTACCCAGGGTGAACCAGGAAAGTCTCTCCTTTCCTGATCCTTCTACTGTAGATACAGGACTCTACCTCCTCTTCTATGCTTTGGTCCCACCAGAGAGTTAGACTGGACTGTCCACAGTAGAATCACCCTACAGGACATCTGCATGCTTTAGCGTGATCTCATTGCAGCGTCTGTTCTAGTCAAACCTTGTCTTCTTTACTGTTCTCGTCAGCATGGTACAACGCAAAGGAAGACATTTAATGGGGCCAGGATACGTGTGACAGTCCAACTCTCTATCCACATGAATGAATGCTCTCCTTTACTCAGTAGATTGGGATTATAGGGCAGTTATGAAGAGAGAGCATTACAGAGCAGGCGCACTCAGATGGAGAATAAACCAAATCAGAGACGTTCATCTTGTGTGATTGAAGACCCTTCTGTCTAATAGACTCTTCTCTGTCTGCTGTCTAATAGACTCTTCTCTGTCTGCTGTCTAATAGACTCTTCTCTGTCTGTCTAATAGACTCTTGTCTGTCTGCTGTCTAATAGACTCTTCTCTGTCTGCTGTCTAATAGACTCTTCTCTGTCTACTGTCTAATAGACTCTTCTCTGTCCACTGTCTAATAGACTCTTCTCTGTCTGTCTAATAGACTCTTCTCTGTCTACTGTCTAATAGACTCTTCTCTGTCTGCTGTCTAATAGACTCTTCTCTGTCTACTGTCTAATAGACTCTTCTCTGTCTGTCTAATAGACTCTTCTCTGTCTGCTGTCTAATAGACTCTTCTCTGTCTGTCTAATAGACTCTTCTCTGTCCACTGTCTAATAGACTCTTCTCTGTCTGTCTAATAGACTCTTCTCTGTCTACTGTCTAATAGACTCTTCTCTGTCTGCTGTCTAATAGACTCTTCTCTGTCTACTGTCTAATAGACTCTTCTCTGTCTGTCTAATAGACTCTTCTCTGTCTGCTGTCTAATAGACTCTTCTCTGTCTGTCTAATAGACTCTTCTCTGTCCACTGTCTAATAGACTCTTCTCTGTCTGTCTAATAGACTCTTCTCTGTCTACTGTCTAATAGACTCTTCTCTGTCTGCTGTCTAATAGACTCTTCTCTGTCTACTGTCTAATAGACTCTTCTCTGTCTACTGTCTAATAGACTCTTCTCTGTCTGTCTAATAGACTCTTCTCTGTCCACTGTCTAATAGACTCTTCTCTGTCCACTGTCTAATAGACTCTTCTCTGTCTGCTGTCTAATAGACTCTTCTCTGTCTACTGTCTAATAGACTCTTCTCTGTCTGTCTAATAGACTCTTCTCTGTCCACTGTCTAATAGACTCTTCTCTGTCTACTGTCTAATAGACTCTTCTCTGTCTACTGTCTAATAGACTCTTCTCTGTCTACTGTCTAATAGACTCTTCTCTGTCTGTCTAATAGACTATTCTCTGTCTGTCTAATAGACTCTTCTCTGTCTGTCTAATAGACTCTTCTCTGTCTACTGTCTAATAGACTCTTCTCTGTCTACTGTCTAATAGACTCTTCTCTGTCCACTGTCTAATAGACTCTTCTCTTTCTACTGTCTAATAGACTCTTCTCTGTCTACTGTCTAATATACTCTTCTCTGTCTACTGTCTAATAGACTCTTCTCTGTCTGTCTAATAGACTCTTCTCTGTCTACTGTCTAATAGACTCTTCTCTGTCTACTGTCTAATAGACTCTTCTCTGTCTACTGTCTAATAGACTCTTCTCTGTCTGTCTAATAGACTCTTCTCTGTCTGCTGTCTAATAGACTATTCTCTGTCTACTGTCTAATAGACTCTTCTCTGTCTACTGTCTAATAGACTCTTCTCTGTCTGCTGTCTAATAGACTCTTCTCTGTCTGCTGTCTAATAGACTCTTCTCTGTCTACTGTCTAATAGACTCTTCTCTGTTTGTCTAATAGACTATTCTCTGTCTGTCTAATAGACTCTTCTCTGTCTGTCTAATAGACACTTCTCTGTCTGTCTAATAGACTCTTCTCTGTCTGCTGTCTAATAGACTCCTCTGTCTACTGTCTAATAGACTCTTCTCTGTCTGCTGTCTAATAGATTCTTCTCTGTCTACTGTCTAATAGACGCTTCTCTGTCTGTCTAATAGACTATTCTCTGTCTGTCTAATAGACTCTTCTCTGTCTGCTGTCTAATAGACTCTTCTCTGTCTACTGTCTAATAGACTCTTCTCTGTCTACTGTCTAATAGACTCTTCTCTGTCTGCTGTCTAATAGACTCTTCTCTGTCTACTGTCTAATAGACTATTCTCTGTCTGTCTAATAGACTCTTCTCTGTCTGTCTAATAGACTCTTCTCTGTCTACTGTCTAATAGACTATTCTCTGTCTGTCTAATAGACTCTTCTCTGTCTACTGTCTAATAGACTCTTCTCTGTCTGTCTAATAGACTCTTCTCTGTCTGTCTAATAGACTCTTCTCTGTCTGCTGTCTAATAGACTCCTCTGTCTGCTGTCTAATAGACTCTTCTCTGTCTGCTGTCTAATAGACTCTTCTCTGTCTGCTGTCTAATAGACTCCTCTGTCTACTGTCTAATAGACTCTTCTCTGTCTACTGTCTAATAGACTCTTCTCTGTCTACTGTCTAATAGACTCTTCTCTGTCTACTGTCTAATAGACTCTTCTCTGTCTACTGTCTAATAGACTCTTCTCTGTCTACTGTCTAATAGACTCTTCTCTGTCTACTGTCTAATAGACTCTTCTCTGTCTACTGTCTAATAGACTCTTCTCTGTCTACTGTCTAATAGACTCTTCTCTGTCTGTCTAATAGACTATTCTCTGTCTGTCTAATAGACTCTTCTCTGTCTGTCTAATAGACTCTTCTCTGTCTACTGTCTAATAGACTCTTCTCTGTCTACTGTCTAATAGACTCTTCTCTGTCTACTGTCTAATAGACTCTTCTCTGTCTACTGTCTAATAGACTCTTCTCTGTCTGTCTAATAGACTATTCTCTGTCTGTCTAATAGACTCTTCTCTGTCTGTCTAATAGACTCTTCTCTGTCTACTGTCTAATAGACTCTTCTCTGTCTACTGTCTAATAGACTCTTCTCTGTCTACTGTCTAATAGACTCTTCTCTGTCTACTGTCTAATAGACTCTTCTCTGTCTACTGTCTAATATACTCTTCTCTGTCTACTGTCTAATAGACTCTTCTCTGTCTGTCTAATAGACTCTTCTCTGTCTACTGTCTAATAGACTCTTCTCTGTCTACTGTCTAATAGACTCTTCTCTGTCTACTGTCTAATAGACTCTTCTCTGTCTGTCTAATAGACTCTTCTCTGTCTGCTGTCTAATAGACTATTCTCTGTCTACTGTCTAATAGACTCTTCTCTGTCTACTGTCTAATAGACTCTTCTCTGTCTGCTGTCTAATAGACTCTTCTCTGTCTGCTGTCTAATAGACTCTTCTCTGTCTACTGTCTAATAGACTCTTCTCTGTCTGTCTAATAGACTATTCTCTGTCTGTCTAATAGACTCTTCTCTGTCTGTCTAATAGACACTTCTCTGTCTGTCTAATAGACTCTTCTCTGTCTGCTGTCTAATAGACTCCTCTGTCTACTGTCTAATAGACTCTTCTCTGTCTGCTGTCTAATAGATTCTTCTCTGTCTACTGTCTAATAGACGCTTCTCTGTCTGTCTAATAGACTATTCTCTGTCTGTCTAATAGACTCTTCTCTGTCTGCTGTCTAATAGACTCTTCTCTGTCTACTGTCTAATAGACTCTTCTCTGTCTACTGTCTAATAGACTCTTCTCTGTCTGCTGTCTAATAGACTCTTCTCTGTCTACTGTCTAATAGACTATTCTCTGTCTGTCTAATAGACTCTTCTCTGTCTGTCTAATAGACTCTTCTCTGTCTACTGTCTAATAGACTATTCTCTGTCTGTCTAATAGACTCTTCTCTGTCTACTGTCTAATAGACTCTTCTCTGTCTGTCTAATAGACTCTTCTCTGTCTGTCTAATAGACTCTTCTCTGTCTGCTGTCTAATAGACTCCTCTGTCTGCTGTCTAATAGACTCTTCTCTGTCTGCTGTCTAATAGACTCTTCTCTGTCTGCTGTCTAATAGACTCCTCTGTCTACTGTCTAATAGACTCTTCTCTGTCTACTGTCTAATAGACTCTTCTCTGTCTACTGTCTAATAGACTCTTCTCTGTCTACTGTCTAATAGACTCTTCTCTGTCTACTGTCTAATAGACTCTTCTCTGTCTACTGTCTAATAGACTCTTCTCTGTCTACTGTCTAATAGACTCTTCTCTGTCTACTGTCTAATAGACTCTTCTCTGTCTACTGTCTAATAGACTCTTCTCTGTCTGCTGTCTAATAGACTCTTCTCTGTCTACTGTCTAATAGACTCTTCTCTGTCTGCTGTCTAATAGACTCTTCTCTGTCTACTGTCTAATAGACTCTTCTCTACAACATCTGAAACTTTGTGTGCTTCTCAAACAGAATGGCTAATCCTTATACCTGAATGTTTTGGGTGGAGACGGCAAGGCAGCATAAGAAATAATCATTTATTTTGGGGATGATGGGGTGTGTGTGAGATGGTGGCGATAACCCTCTTGGCTGCTCAGTGATCCGGGGTGGATAGAGGGTGGATTCAGGCTGCTCAGTGATCCAGGGTGGATTCAGGCTGCTCAGTGATCCGGGGTGGATTCAGGCTGCTCAGTGATCCGGGGTGGATTCAGGCTGCTCAGTGATTCAGGGTGGATTCAGGCTGCTCAGTGATCCAGGGTGGATAGAGGGTGGATTCAGGCTGCTCAGTGATCCAGGGTGGATAGAGGGTGGATTCAGGCTGCTCAGTGATCCAGGGTGGATAGAGGGTGGATTCAGGCTGCTCAGTGATCCGGGGTGTATAGAGGGTGGATTCAGGCTGCTCAGTGATCCGGGGTGGATAGAGGGTGGATTCAGGCTGCTCCGTGATCCGGGGTGTATAGAGGGTGGATTCAGGCTGCTCAGTGATCTGGGGTGGATAGAGGGTGGATTCAGGCTGCTCAGTGATCCAGGGTGGATAGAGGGTGGATTCAGGCTGCTCAGTGATCCAGGGTGGATAGAGGGTGGATTCAGGCTGCTCAGTGATCCGGGGTGTATAGAGGGTGGATTCAGGCTGCTCAGTGATCCGGGGTGGATAGAGGGTGGATTCAGGCTGCTCAGTGATCCGGGGTGTATAGAGGGTGGATTCAGGCTGCTCCGTGATCCGGGATGTATAGAGGGTGGATTCAGGCTGCTCAGTGATCCGGGGTGGATTCAGGCTGCTCAGTGATCCAGGGTGGATTCAGGCTGCTCAGTGATCCGGGGTGTATAGAGGGTGGATTCAGTCTGCTCAGTGATCCGGGGTGGATAGAGGGTGGATTCAGGCTGCTCAGTGATCCGGGGTGTATAGAGGGTGGATTCAGGCTGCTCCGTGATCCAGGGTGGATAGAGGGTGGATTCAGGCTGCTCCGTGATCCGGGGTGGATAGAGGGTGGATTCAGGCTGCTCCGTGATCCAGGGTGGATAGAGGGTGGATTCAGGCTGCTCAGTGATTCAGGGTGGATTCAGGCTGCTCAGTGATCCAGGGGGGATAGAGGGTGGATTCAGGCTGCTCCGTGATCCAGGGTGGATAGAGGGTGGATTCAGGCTGCTCAGTGATCCAGGGTGGATAGAGGGTGGATTCAGGCTGCTCAGTGATCCGGGGTGTATAGAGGGTGGATTCAGGCTGCTCAGTGATCCAGGGGGGATAGAGGGTGGATTCAGGCTGCTCAGTGATCCGGGGTGTATAGAGGGTGGATTCAGGCTGCTCAGTGATCCAGGGTGGATAGAGGGTGGATTCAGGCTGCTCAGTGATCCAGGGTGGATAGAGGGTGGATTCAGGCTGCTCCGTGATCCAGGGTGGATAGAGGGTGGATTCAGGCTGCTCAGTGATCCAGGGTGGATTCAGGCTGCTCAGTGATCCAGGGGGGATAGAGGGTGGATTCAGGCTGCTCAGTGATCTGGGGTGGATAGAGGGTGGATTCAGGCTGCTCCGTGATCCAGGGTGGATAGAGGGTGGATTCAGGCTGCTCAGTGATCCAGGGTGGATTCAGGCTGCTCAGTGATCCAGGGTGGATTCAGGCTGCTCAGTGATCCAGGGTGGATTCAGGCTGCTCAGTGATCCAGGGTGGATTCAGGCTGCTCAGTGATCCAGGGTGGATTCAGGCTGCTCAGTGATCTGGGGTGGATAGAGGGTGGATTCAGGCTGCTCACTGATCCAGGGTGGATAGAGGGTGGATTCAGGCTGCTCAGTGATCTGGGGTGGATAGAGAGTGGATTCAGGCTGCTCAGTGATCTGGGGTGGATAGAGGGTGGATTCAGGCTGCTCACTGATCCAGGGTGGATAGAGGGTGGATTCAGGCTGCTCAGTGATCTGGGGTGGATAGAGGGTGGATTCAGGCTGCTCAGTGATCTGGGGTGGATAGAGAGTGGATTCAGGCTGCTCAGTGATCTGGGGTGGATAGAGGGTGGATTCAGGCTGCTCACTGATCCAGGGTGGATAGAGGGTGGATTCAGGCTGCTCAGTGATCTGGGGTGGATAGAGGGTGGATTCAGGCTGCTCAGTGATCCGGGGTGGATTCAGTCTGCTCAGTGATCCAGGGTGGATTCAGTCTGCTCAGTGATCCGGGGTGGATAGAGGGTGGATTCAGGCTGCTCAGTGATCCAGGGTGGATTCAGTCTGCTCAGTGATCCAGGGGGGATAGAGGGATGCAGGTAGACCCCTGGACTGGGCTAGATGAATTCACGACACAGGGCTGCTGATTAGGGCTCTTCATAGCAGACCTGCCCCAGGCTCACACTCACACAACACACACATCGGCACACACACGGCCCACACACAACACACACACGGCCCACACACGGCCCACACACGGCCCACACACGGCCCACACACGGCCCAACGCTTAATCCAAGTGCTGACTGACCTGTAGATTGGAGAGATGGAGGGTTGGAGAGATGGTGCTCTGGCACCCCAATGGTGGAACAAGCTCCCCCACGACGCCAGGACAAGTGTCTCCACCTTCCGGAGACACTTGAAACCCTACCTCTTTAAGGAATACCTGGAATAGTATAAAGTAATCCTTCTACCCCCCACCCCCCATTAAAAATAAATAAAAGTAAAAAAAATAAATTAAAAAAAGTGGTTGTCCCACTGGCTATCATAAGTTGAATGCACCAATTCGCTCTGGATCAGAGCGTCTGCTAAATGATGTAAATGTAATGGAGGGATGCAGGGTTTGAAGGGTTGGAGAGATGGAGGGTTGGAGGGATGGAGGGTTGGAGGGATGGAGGGATGGAGAGATGGAGGGATGGAGGGTTGGAGGGATGGAGGGTTGGAGAGATGGAGGGTTGGAGGGATGGAGAGATGGAGGGATGGAGAGATGGAGGGTTGGAGAGATGGAGGGATGGGGTAGAAGTGTTTGAGCGGTGCAGGTGAGAGGGTTTTTTAGGGCTCTGAGATGAAAGCATGGCATTTCCATGAAGAAAAGGGTTGTGTTTATCCTCTGGCTGAAGTGGTCCGCATGCTTCCCAGCCGAAAACAGTTCAGAAGAGTTTGTGCATATTTTGTGATGTTTCTTTCCTCTGTTCAGGCACACATTTTTCTTGAGGCCAGCCGAAGTTCGGGAGCCGAAGTCTACGCCCCTTTGTCCGTGATTGGTCAACTGTAGGGATTCCTCGAGAAAATCTTTGTTGTTATTCAACGAGAGATGACTCGTTTTCACGCACATCTTTTCATTGAGAAATACTGCACCAAACATCTTAGATGTAACGTTGCATGACTAAGATCTCCTCGTCAAAAAAAAACAATAAATGTAATTAATTTTGATGTTATGTTAGATTAATGCTGACTATTTTGAGGAAGTGTATACTGGCTACGGCATCTCAAAATGGACAAACAGTACTATTGCCAGTTATTTTAAGGGAGTATGGGAGCACACTGGTTGGGTTCAGCTAGCCCAGTTCAGCTAGCCCAGTTCTGCTAGGCGCCAGCCCAACCCATATAGAGACATGTAGCGCTCCCTGTCCAACCCTGGATGCTAGGAGATCTCCCCAGCTCTAACCCTGGATGCTAGGAGATCTCCCCAGCTCTAACCCTGGATGCCAGGAGATCTCCCCAGCTCTAACCCTGGATGCTAGGAGATCTCCCCAGCTCTAACCCTGGATGCCAGGAGATCTCCCCAGCTCTAACCCTGGATGCTAGGAGATCTCCCCAGCTCTAACCCTGGATGCTATGAGATCTCCCCAGCTCTAACCCTGGATGCTAGGAGATCTCCCCAGCTCTAACCCTGGATGCTAGGAGATCTCCCCAGCTCTAACCCTGGATGCCAGGAGATCTCCCCAGCTCTAACCCTGGATGCCAGGAGATCTCCCCAGCTCTAACCCTGGATGCCAGGAGATCTCCCCAGCTCTAACCCTGGATGCTAGGAGATCTCCCCAGCTCCAACCCTGGATGCTAGGAGATCTCCCCAGCTCTAACCCTGGATGCTAGGAGATCTCCCCAGCTCTAACCCTGGATGCTAGGAGATCTCCCCAGCTCTAACCCTGGATGCCAGGAGATCTTCCCAGCTCTAACCCTGGATGCCAGGAGATCTCCCCAGCTCTAACCCTGGATGCCAGGAGATCTCCCCAGCTCTAACCCTGGATGCTAGGAGATCTCCCCAGCTCCAACCCTGGATGCTAGGAGATCTCCCCAGCTCTAACCCTGGATGCTAGGAGATCTCCCCAGCTCTAACCCTGGATGCTAGGAGATCTCCCCAGCTCTAACCCTGGATGCTAGGAGATCTCCCCAGCTCTAACCCTGGATGCTAGGAGATCTCCCCAGCTCTAACCCTGGATGCTAGGAGATCTCCCCAGCTTTAACCCTGGATGCTAGGAGATCTCCCCAGCTCTAACCCTGGATGCTAGGAGATCTCCCCAGCTCTAACCCTGGATGCTAGGAGATCTCCCCAGCTCTAACCCTGGATGCCAGGAGAT
>CM062500.1:80900069-80992569 GCA_031479575.1 Coregonus ussuriensis
AGGACCTTTTGACTGAAGAATGTGGTGTCCTGGGGTAATTCAGACGGCTGATTGAGGACCTTTTGACCTTTTGACTGAAGAATGTGTTTTTGTTTCTCTGTTTTTCTCTTCCTATTGTTACAACACACACACACACACACACACACACACATAAACACACACACACACACACATAAACACACATAAACACACACACACAAACACACATAAACACACACACACACACACACACACATAAACACACACACACACACATAAACACACACACACACACACATAAACACACACACACACATAAACACACACACACACATAAACACACACACACACATAAACACACACACACACATAAACACACACACACACATAAACACACACACACACACACAACGACTTGGGAGCAGGTTAACGTTTATTAGGATGAGTCTTGTCCTGGAGGGAGAACTGAGTGATTTCTGCTAGATGGGCCAGCTACAAAGTCTAAATGGTCTATATTGTAACGATTAATGATGAAAAAAATATTTAAAAATGTAGCTTTTTGGTCTTAATTTAAGGTTAGGGTTAGGTTTCAAATCAGATTGTATGACTTTGTGGCTGTGCCAGCTAGTGACCACTCTGCAGAGCCGCCTCCAGAACAAGATTCATCAGGGGAAGAAAACGCTAACCTGCGTCTCGGGATGTCGTTATGTTGCCTGGTGACTGACACAATATTTGATACCGTCCCCAATGAAAGCGGAGCACAGCTGTCACGGCCTTGTTTATGTGTGTATAGAAACGGCTACCCTCCTCCCTCAGTCCATGGTGACTTTCAACCCATCGGAGAGATGAGCCTGAATTGAGCTCTGGTCACCATGGCAATTTGGAAGTAGTTGGATTCTGGATTGGAGAATCGATGAGGAACAATCCAAGTGCGAAATATTCTCACCGGCAACTAGCTACTGTATTCACTGGCTATATGACTGTGCCTCAAGCAATGCTGGGATTACATGTGTCAAGGAGGACACATTTCCAGCGTCATTGGTGTTTATATAAGTAATCTAGATAACATTGTTGACTTTGTCATTCGTCCTGCGTAGCTCAGGGGGGTAAAAGCAAGGCGGTTAGCAGTGCCAGGATTGTGGGTTGAATTCATGCAGGGGATCATACACACATTCATAAATGTATGCACCGACTACTGGAAGTGGTTCTGATATAGTTAACATTGTTGACTGATATAGTTAACATTGTTGACTAGTTAACATTGTTGACATTTGGCTGTGTTCCAAGGTATCAAGCCTCGCCCCAAGTTCACTGCGGTCATCCATGTTGTGACTCCCCTGGTCTCCCAGTCCCAGCCCATCCTCAAGCTACTGGTGGCTGTCGCCAAGTCCCAGTACTGTGTCCAGGTAGGCTATCTAGCTCACAGCACCACATCTCAACACTGTGGCCCGCTAGGCTATCTAGCTCACAGCACCACATCTCAACACTGTGGCCCGCTAGGCTATCTAGCTCACAGCACCACATCTCAACACTGTGGCCCGCTAGGCTATCTAGCTCACAGCACCACATCTCAACACTGTGGCCCGCTAGGCTATCTAGCTCACAGCACCACATCTCAACACTGTGGCCAGCTGGGCTATCTAGCTCACTGCACCACATCTCAACACTGTGGCCCGCTAGGCTATCTAGCTCACAGCACCACATCTCAACACTGTGGCCAGCTGGGCTATCTAGCTCACTGCACCACATCTCAACACTGTGGCCAGCTGGGCTATCTAGCTCACTGCACCACATCTCAACACTGTGGCCAGCTGGGCTATCTAGCTCACAGCACCACATCTCAACACTGTGGCCAGCTGGGCTATCTAGCTCACTGCACCACATCTCAACACTGTGGCCAGCTGGGCTATCTAGCTCACTGCACCACATCTCAACACTGTGGCCCGCTAGGCTATCTAGCTCACAGCACCACATCTCAACACTGTGGCCAGCTGGGCTATCTAGCTCACTGCACCACATCTCAACACTGTGGCCCGCTAGGCTATCTAGATCACAGCACCACATCTCAACACTGTGGCCAGGTAGGCTATCTAGCTCACAGCACCACATCTCAACACTGTGGCCAGCTGGGCTATCTAGCTCACTGCACCACATCTCAACACTGTGGCCCGCTAGGCTATCTAGATCACAGCACCACATCTCAACACTGTGGCCCGCTAGGCTATCTAGCTCACAGCACCACATCTCAACACTGTGGCCCGCTAGGCTATCTAGCTCACAGCACCACATCTCAACACTGTGGCCCGCTAGGCTATCTAGCTCACAGCACCACATCTCAACACTGTGGCCCGCTAGGCTATCTAGCTCACAGCACCACATCTCAACACTGTGGCCCGCTAGGCTATCTAGCTCACAGCACCACATCTCAACACTGTGGCCAGCTAGGCTATCTATCTCACAGCACCACATCTCAACACTGTGGCCAGCTAGGCTATCTAGCTCACAGCACCACATCTCAACACTGTGGCCCGCTAGGCTATCTAGATCACAGCACCACATCTCAACACTGTGGCCCGCTAGGCTATCTAGATCACAGCACCACATCTCAACACTGTGGCCCGCTAGGCTATCTAGCTCACAGTGCCACATCTCAACACTGTGGCCCGCTAGGCTATCTAGCTCACAGTGCCACATCTCAACACTGTGGCCCGCTAGGCTATCTAGCTCACAGCACCACATCTCAACACTGTGGCCCGCTAGGCTATCTAGATCACAGCACCACATCTCAACACTGTGGCCCGCTAGGCTATCTAGCTCACAGCACCACATCTCAACACTGTGGCCAGCTAGGCTATCTAGCTCACAGCACCACATCTCAACACTGTGGCCCGCTAGGCTATCTAGCTCACATTACCACATCTCAACACTGTGGCCCGCTAGGCTATCTAGATCACAGCACCACATCTCAACACTGTGGCCAGCTAGGCTATCTAGCTCACAGCACCACATCTCAACACTGTGGCCAGCTAGGCTATCTAGCTCACAGCACCACATCTCAACACTGTGGCCCGCTAGGCTATCTAGCTCACAGCACCACATCTCAACACTGTGGCCAGCTAGGCTATCTATCTCACAGCACCACATCTCAACACTGTGGCCAGCTAGGCTATCTAGCTCACAGCACCACATCTCAACACTGTGGCCCGCTAGGCTATCTAGAGCACAGCACCACATCTCAACACTGTGGCCCGCTAGGCTATCTAGATCACAGCACCACATCTCAACACTGTGGCCCGCTAGGCTATCTAGCTCACAGCGCCACATCTCAACACTGTGGCCCGCTAGGCTATCTAGCTCACAGTGCCACATCTCAACACTGTGGCCCGCTAGGCTATCTAGCTCACAGCGCCACATCTCAACACTGTGGCCCGCTAGGCTATCTAGCTCACAGCACCACATCTCAACACTGTGGCCCGCTAGGCTATCTAGATCACAGCACCACATCTCAACACTGTGGCCCGCTAGGCTATCTAGCTCACAGCACCACATCTCAACACTGTGGCCAGCTAGGCTATCTAGCTCACAGCACCACATCTCAACACTGTGGCCCGCTAGGCTATCTAGCTCACAGCACCACATCTCAACACTGTGGCCAGCTAGGCTATCTAGCTCACAGCACCACATCTCAACACTGTGGCCCGCTAGGCTATCTAGCTCACAGCACCACATCTCAACACTGTGGCCCGCTAGGCTATCTAGCTCACAGCACCACATCTCAACACTGTGGCCCGCTAGGCTATCTAGCTCACAGCACCACAATGCCAGTACTGTGTTCGCGCCCAGTTCACTCCTAGCACCGCATGCCCGTATGTGGTTAGCATGAGTCATAGAATCAACCCAGAAATAGAACTCCTTCTGCAGTAAGAACCTTGTAGAATGTAGATGTTTTTGCTCCTGGTGGCGGTCGCCAAGTCTCAGTACTTTGCCTAGGTAACAGCTAGCACCGTGCTGTATGAGGTTGGCATGAGTCATAGAATCAACCCAGAAATATAATTTTTAGTTAGATATATACTTATATATCTCTACGTTGCACATTTCATGTTGTCACAATATAGATTTCTTTATCAATGTTACATGAATGTGTGCTTTTATATCAGGTAATCATAATTAATATAGTAGCTTTTGGTTGTGATATAAGCTATCCAAAGGAAGACATCATTTCATGTTTTAAATGTACGTCATATTTTTCCAGGTGATAATCCTATGGAACTGTGACAAGCCCCTCCCGGCCAAACACCGCTGGCCTGCCACCTCTGTACCTGTCCTGGTCATAGAGGGGGAGAACAAGGTGAGTCCTCTGTACCTGTCCTGGTCATAGAGGGGGAGAGCCAGGTGAGTCCTCTGTACCTGTCCTGGTCATAGAGGGGGAGAGCAAGGTGAGTCCTCTGTACCTGTCCTGGTCATAGAGGGGGAGAGCAAGGTGAGTCCTCTGTACCTGCCCTGGTCATAGAGGGGGAGAGCCAGGTGAGTCCTCTGTACCTGTCCTGGTCACAGAGAGGGAGAGCAAGGTGAGTCCTCTGTACCTGTCCTGGTCATAGAGGGGGAGAGCCAGGTGAGTCCTCTGTACCTGTCCTGGTCATAGAGGGGGAGAGCCAGGTGAGTCCTCTGGACCTGTCCTGGTCATAGAGGGGGAGAGCCAGGTGAGTCCTCTGTACCTGTCCTGGTCATAGAGGGGGAGAGCAGGGTGAGTCCTCTGGACCTGTCCTGGTCATAGAGGGGGAGAGGCAGGTGAGTTCTCTTCTCCTATAGCTTCACATACATCAATATGCTTATGGATACAGAGACAAGTCTAAATACACCCCTAGTAAGCACATTCTAATGATATCTAGTCATTTATATTGATTGTTCTAGGATATCTAGTCATTTGAATTGATTGTTCTAAGATATCTAGTCATTTATATTGATTGTTCTAAGATATCTAGTCATTTGTATTGATTGTTCTAAGATATCTAGTCATTTGTATTGATTGTTCTAAGATATCTAGTCATTTGTATTGATTGTTCTAAGATATCTAGTCATTTGTATTGATTGTTCTAAGATATCTAGTCATTTGTATTGATTGTTCTAAGATATCTAGTCATTTGTATTGATTGTTCTAAGATATCTAGTCATTTATATTGATTGTTCTAAGATATCTAGTCATTTGTATTGATTGTTCTAAGATATCTAGTCATTTGTATTGATTGTTCTAAGATATCTAGTCATTTGTATTGATTGTTCTAAGATATCTAGTCATTTGTATTGATTGTTCTAAGATATCTAGTCATTTGTATTGATTGTTGCAGTGACGAGCCCTACTGTTTGTTGCTGTGTCTTCAGGTGATGAGCAGTCGTTTCCTGCCCTATGACGCCATACCAACAGACGCCGTTCTGAGTCTGGACGAGGATACCGTTCTCTCTACTACTGAGGTGAGTTACTGCCCGTAGTTTATTACTACCGTATGTAAACTAAAGGGGTACCACAAGGTTCTATTTTAGGCCCAGATCTGTTCACCATTTCTATAAATGACATGGGCAAAACTATGAAAAAAACGGTCAACTTCATCTGTATGCTGTTGCACTGTTACAACAGGTGACCTGAAGCTGAACGGGAGGATTGCGTGTTATACTGGAGCTGCCTTATGAGCTTTAGGTGCTCAGTGTTGCCACTCTCTCCCTTTTTTGCAGGTGGACTTTGCTTTCACAGTGTGGCAGAGTTTCCCAGAGAGGATTGTGGGATACCCGGCCAGGAGTCATTTCTGGGACAGCAACAAGGAGAGGTGGGGTTACACCTCCAAGTGGACCAACGACTACTCTATGGTCCTGACAGGTGCTGCTATATACCACAGGTGAGAAGGCGGGCACGATGCTACAGGCCAAGCCTTCTCCTGGAGACCTACTAGATTTTTTTGCTCCAGCCCTTAGCCAGTGATTAATAGAATCAGTTGTGTTAGATTAGGGCTGAAACAAAACCGGGCAGGAGGGTAGTTAGCTCTCCAGGAGTAGGGTTGGCTACCGTTGAGCCGCAACTTTGACTGTTTCATATCAAAACAGCTATAGGGGAGCTGACTGAAGTCTAACTCGAACTATTGTTACCTGTCCTCCAGATATTACCACTACCTGAACACCAGCTACCTGCCGGCCAGTCTGTCTAATCCTAACTCCAAATGATGTTACCTGTCTTTACCTGTAGATGTTACCACTACCTGTCTTTACCTGTAGATGTTACCACTACCTGTAGATATTACCACTACCTGTAGATATTACCACTACCTGTCTTTACCTGTAGATATTACCACTACCTGTAGATATTACCACTACCTGTAGATATTACCACTACCTGTAGATATTACCACTACCTGTCTTTACCTGGAGATATTATCACTACCTGTAGATATTACCACTACCTGTAGATATTACCACTACCTGTAGATATTACCACTACCTGTAGATATTACCACTACCTGTCTTTACCTGGAGATATTATCACTACCAGTAGATATTACCACTACCTGTCTTTACCTGTAGATATTACCACTACCTGTAGATATTACCACTACCTGTAGATATTACCACTACCTGTAGATATTACCACTACCTGTAGATATTACCACTACCTGTCTTTACCTGGAGATATTATCACTACCTGTAGATATTACCACTACCTGTAGATATTACCACTACCTGTAGATATTACCACTACCTGTAGATATTACCACTACCTGTCTTTACCTGGAGATATTATCACTACCTGTAGATATTACCACTACCTGTCTTTACCTGTAGATATTACCACTACCTGTAGATATTACCACTACCTGTAGATATTACCACTACCTGGAGATATTACCACTACATGTAGATATTACCACTACCTGTAGATATTACCACTACCTGTCTTTACCTGTAGATATTACCACTACCTGAACACCAGCTACCTGCCGGCCAGTCTGTCTAATCCTAACTCCAAATGATGTTACCTGTCTTTACCTGTAGATGTTACCACTACCTGTCTTTACCTGTAGATGTTACCACTACCTGTAGATATTACCACTACCTGTAGATATTACCACTACCTGTCTTTACCTGTAGATATTACCACTACCTGTAGATATTACCACTACCTGTAGATATTACCACTACCTGTAGATATTACCACTACCTGTCTTTACCTGGAGATATTATCACTACCTGTAGATATTACCACTACCTGTAGATATTACCACTACCTGTAGATATTACCACTACCTGTAGATATTACCACTACCTGTCTTTACCTGGAGATATTATCACTACCAGTAGATATTACCACTACCTGTCTTTACCTGTAGATATTACCACTACCTGTAGATATTACCACTACCTGTAGATATTACCACTACCTGTAGATATTACCACTACCTGTAGATATTACCACTACCTGTCTTTACCTGGAGATATTATCACTACCTGTAGATATTACCACTACCTGTAGATATTACCACTACCTGTAGATATTACCACTACCTGTAGATATTACCACTACCTGTCTTTACCTGGAGATATTATCACTACCTGTAGATATTACCACTACCTGTCTTTACCTGTAGATATTACCACTACCTGTAGATATTACCACTACCTGTAGATATTACCACTACCTGGAGATATTACCACTACATGTAGATATTACCACTACCTGTAGATATTACCACTACCTGTCTTTACCTGTAGATATTACCACTACCTGTAGATATTACCACTACCTGTAGATATTACCACTACCTGTAGATATTACCACTACCTGTCTTTACCTGGAGATATTACCACTACCTGTAGATATTACCACTACCTGGAGATATTACCACTACCTGTAGATATTACCACTACCTGGAGCTATTACCACTACCTGGAGATATTACCACTACCTGTAGATATTACCACTACCTGTCTTTACCTGTAGATATTACCACTACCTGGAGATATTACCACTACCTGGAGATATTACCACTACCTGGAGATATTACCACTACCTGTAGATATTACCACTACCTGTCTTTACCTGGAGATATTATCACTACCTGTAGATATTACCACTACCTGTCTTTACCTGTAGATATTACCACTACCTGTAGATATTACCACTACCTGTAGATATTACCACTACCTGTAGATATTACCACTACCTGTCTTTACCTGGAGATATTACCACTACCTGTAGATATTACCACTACCTGTCTTTACCTGGAGATATTACCACTACCTGTAGATATTACCACTACCTGGAGATATTACCACTACCTGGAGATATTACCACTACCTGGAGATATTACCACTACCTGGAGATATTACCACTACCTGTCTTTACCTGTAGATATTACCACTACCTGTATATATTACCACTACCTGGAGATATTACCACTACCTGTAGATATTACCACTACCTGGAGATATTACCACTACCTGGAGATATTACCACTACCTGTAGATATTACCACTACCTGGAGATATTACCACTACCTGTCTTTACCTGGAGATATTATCACTACCTGTAGATATTACCACTACCTGTCTTTACCTGTAGATATTACCACTACCTGTAGATATTACCACTACCTGTAGATATTACCACTACCTGGAGATATTACCACTACCTGGAGATATTACCACTACCTGGAGATATTACCACTACCTGGAGATATTACCACTACCTGTCTTTACCTGTAGATATTACCACTACCTGTAGATATTACCACTACCTGGAGATATTACCACTACCTGTACAGTGAGGGAAAAAAGTATTTGATCCCCTGCTGATTTTGTAAGTTTGCCCACTGACAAAGACATGATCAGTCTATAATTTTAATGGTAGGTTTATTTGAACAGTGAGAGACAGAATAACAACAAAAAAATCCAGAAAAACGCATATCAAAAATGTTATAAATTGATTTGCATTTTAATGAGGGAAATAAGTATTTGACCCCCTCTCAATCAGAAAGATTTCTGGCTCCCAGGTGTCTTTTATACAGGTAACGAGCTGATATTAGGAGCACACTCTTAAAGGGAGTGCTCCTAATCTCAGCTTGTTACCTGTATAAAAGACACCTGTCCACAGAAGCAATCAATCAATCAGATTCCAAACTCTCCACCATGGCCAAGACCAAAGAGCTCTCCAAGGATGTCAGGGACAAGATTGTAGACCTACACAAGGCTGGAATGGGCTACAAGACCATCGCCAAGCAGCTTGGTGAGAAGGTGACAACAGTTGGTGCGAATATTCGCAAATGGAAGAAACACAAAAGAACTGTCAATCTCCCTCGGCCTGGGGCTCCATGCAAGATCTCACCTCGTGGAGTTGCAATGATCATGAGAACGGTGAGGAATCAGCCCAGAACTACACGGGAGGATCTTGTCAATGATCTCAAGGCAGCTGGGACCATAATCACCAAGAAAACAATTGGTAACACACTACGCCGTGAAGGACTGAAATCCTGCAGCTCCCGCAATGTCCCCCTGCTCAAGAAAGCACATATACAGGGCTGTCTGAAGTTTGCCTGGGTGAAAGTGTTGTGTTCAGATGAGACCAAAATCGAGCTCTTTGGCATCAACTCAACTCGCCGTGTTTGGAGGAGGAGGAATGCTGCCTATGACCCCAGGAACACCATCCCCAACGTCAAACATGGAGGTGGAAACATTATGCTTTGGGGGTGTTTTTCTGCTAAGGGGACAGGACAACTTCACCGCATCAAAGGGACGATGGACGGGCCATGTACTGTCAAATCTTGGGTGAGAACCTCCTTCCCTCAGCCAGGGCATTGAAAATGGGTCGTGGATGGGTATTCCAGCATGACAATGACCCAAAACACACGGCCAAGGCAACAAAGGAGTGGCTCAAGAAGAAGCACATTAAGGTCCTGGAGTGGCCTAGCCAGTCTCCAGACCTTAATCTCATAGAAAATCTGTGGAGGGAGCTGAAGGTTCGAGTTGCCAAACGTCAGCCTCGAAACCATAATGACTTGGAGAAGATCTGCAAAGAGGAGTGGGACAAAATCCCTCCTGAGATGTGTGCAAAGCTGGTGGCCAACTACAAGAAACGTCTGACCTCTGTGATTGCCAACAAGGGTTTTGCCACCAAGTACTAAGTCATGTTTTGCAGAGGGGTCAAATACTTATTTCCCTCATTAAAATGCAAATCAATTTATAACATTTTTGACATGCGTTTTTCTGGATTTTTGTTGTTGTTATTCTGTCTCTCACTGTTCAAATAAACCTACCATTAAAATTATAGACTGATCATGTCTTTGTCAGTGGGCAAACGTACAAAATCAGCAGGGGATCAAATACTTTTTTCCCTCACTGTAGATATTACCACTACCTGTCTTTACCTGTAGATATTACCACTACCTGTAGATATTACCACTACCTGGAGATATTACCACTACCTGTAGATATTACCACTACCTGTAGATATTACCACTACCTGTAGATATTACCACTACCTGTCTTTACCTGTAGATATTACCACTACCTGTAGATATTACCACTACCTGTAGATATTACCACTACCTGTAGATATTACCACTACCTGTAGATATTACCACTACCTGGAGATATTACCACTACCTGTAGATATTACCACTACCTGGAGATATTACCACTACCTGTAGATATTACCACTACCTGGAGATATTACCACTACCTGGAGATATTACCACTACCTGGAGATATTACCACTACCTGTAGATATTACCACTACCTGTAGATATTACCACTACCTGTAGATATTACCACTACCTGGACACCAGCTACCTGCCGGCCAGTCTGAAGGGGCTGATGGACCAGCTGTCTAACTGTGAACCCTGACCTTAACCCTACCGGTCTAACCCTAACCCTACCTGTACCTGTCTTTACCTGTAGATATTACCACTACCTGTACACCAGCTACCTGCCGGCCAGTCTGAGGGGCCTGGTGGACCAGCTGTCTAACTGTGAACCCTGACCTTAACCCTACCGGTCTAACCCTAACCCTAACCCTACCTGTACCTGTCTTTACCTGTAGATATTACCACTACCTGTACACCAGCTACCTGCCGGCCAGTCTGAGGGGCCTGGTGGACCAGCTGTCTAACTGTGAAGACATCCTGATGAACTTCCTGGTGTCAGCCATCACCAAGCTGCCTCCCATCAAGGTCACCCAGAAGAAACAGTACAAGGAGACCATGATGGTGCAGGTGAGGGCTTTCTGGTCTTTCTTTTAGGCCTGCTTAGGAACAACTGGAGATATTACTATACAACACAGGAAATGAGACATTCACAAGGAGTTTACACACACGTCCAACAAACGTTTCAGATGCAGGGTACAATCCAATGTAACGTGAAAGGAATCACAATTACCTGCACATTGAGGTTGAGCCTTCTCAGGAACAACTCTGGCTTTGAGTCGTCGTCCTGGCGGGTGTACCATATCTGTAGGGGAAAGGTTGATAAAGGTTGTTCTTGATTTATTTCCCATTTCACAGTTAATGCACAGGAAGTGCCATGGCTCTTTCATGTTATCCTTATTTCCTTAATGTTCCTGATGACTTCAACAGACGCCACAGCTCCAACCTCCATTGTTATAGAAGTTTCTTATTGTTGCGGAAATATATTGGGTTTATTTTCCTTCACAATGAAATTTGTGAAAAATAAACAAACCAATAACCACAGTAAAACCATCAACTTTAACTGGTAACATTATGAATGCATCATTACTAATGTCTCGGTCTCTCTCTCCCTGCAGACCTCCAGAGCGTCTCGTTGGGCCGACCCAGACCACTTTGCCCAGCGGCAGAGCTGCATGAATAAGTTTGCCAGCTGGTTTGGCAGCATGCCCCTGGTGCACTCTAATATGCGACTGGACCCGGTGCTGTTTAAAGACCAGGTGTCCATACTGAGAAAGAAATACAAGGACATTGAAAGACTATGACAGCCCGATCTCCTCTGTCTCCATGGTGGAGTGGAGAGAGACAGAGAGACTAGAACAGCCTGATCCCCTCTGTCTCCATGGTGGAGTGGAGAGAGACAGAGAGAGACTAGAACAGCCTGATCTCCTCTGTCTCCATGGTGGAGTGGAGAGAGACAGAGAGAGACTAGAACAGCCTGATCCCCTCTGTCTCCATGGTGGAGTGGAGAGAGACAGAGAGACTAGAACAGCCCGATCTCCTCTGTCTCCATGGTGGAGTGGAGAGAGACAGAGAGACAGAGAGACTAGAACAGCCTGATCTCCTCTGTCTCCATGGTGGAGTGGAGAGAGACAGAGAGAGACTAGAACAGCCTGATCCCCTCTGTCTCCATGGTGGAGTGGAGAGAGACAGAGAGAGACTAGAACAGCCTGATCCCCTCTGTCTCCATGGTGGAGTGGAGAGAGACAGAGAGAGACTAGAACAGCCTGATCCCCTCTGTCTCCATGGTGGAGTGGAGAGAGACAGAGAGACTAGAACAGCCTGATCCCCTCTGTCTCCATGGTGGAGTGGAGAGAGACAGAGAGAGACTAGAACAGCCTGATCCCCTCTGTCTCCATGGTGGAGTGGAGAGAGACAGAGAGACTAGAACAGCCTGATCCCCTCTGTCTCCATGGTGGAGTGGAGAGAGACAGAGAGAGACTAGAACAGCCTGATCTCCTCTGTCTCCATGGTGGAGTGGAGAGAGACAGAGAGACTAGAACAGCCTGATCCCCTCTGTCTCCATGGTGGAGTGTAGAGAGACAGAGAGACTAGAACAGCCTGATCTCCTCTGTCTCCATGGTGGAGTGTAGAGAGACAGAGAGACTAGAACAGCCTGATCCCCTCTGTCTCCATGGTGGAGTGGAGAGAGACAGAGAGACTAGAACAGCCTGATCCCCTCTGTCTCCATGGTGGAGTGGAGAGAGACAGAGAGAGACTAGAACAGCCTGATCCCCTCTGTCTCCATGGTGGAGTGGAGAGAGACAGAGAGACTAGAACAGCCTGATCCCCTCTGTCTCCATGGTGGAGTGGAGAGAGACAGAGAGACTAGAACAGCCTGATCCCCTCTGTCTCCATGGTGGAGTGGAGAGAGACAGAGAGACTAGAACAGCCTGATCCCCTCTGTCTCCATGGTGGAGTGGAGAGAGACAGAGAGACTAGAACAGCCTGATCCCCTCTGTCTCCATGGTGGAGTAGAGAGAGACAGAGAGAGACTAGAACAGCCTGATCCCCTCTGTCTCCATGGTGGAGTGGAGAGAGACAGAGAGAGACTAGAACAGCCTGATCCCCTCTGTCTCCATGGTGGAGTGGAGAGAGACAGAGAGACTAGAACAGCCTGATCCCCTCTGTCTCCATGGTGGAGTGGAGAGAGACAGAGAGAGACTAGAACAGCCTGATCCCCTCTGTCTCCATGGTGGAGTGGAGAGAGACAGAGAGACTAGAACAGCCTGATCCCCTCTGTCTCCATGGTGGAGTGGAGAGAGACAGAGAGAGACTAGAACAGCCTGATCCCCTGCTGCCTCCTGGAAGGACAGGAGTGTAGAGACATGGGAGACACACAGGGACCCTCCCAGAGAGAAGAGAGGAACAGGGGAAGAGAAGAGAGGAGAAGAGGGGAGGACCGGGCGCTGTGGAGCCAGGACGCCACGATTGCGTCTTCCACTCTAACCCTCCGTCCTTGTCCGCTGTTGCTGGTGCTAACAGTGGTAACCGTGACAACCCAGGCTGTATTTGGTAGGAGCTGTACACAGACAGAAAACGAGTTTATGCACAACTGACAACGTGGACGTCTGGGGAACTTTGTTCTAGAACTTTCTAGAATGTTCTAATGACTATGGACAGAGGAGGTCCATGGCTGACGACGTCTCCTCAGGGTCAATACGGCGCCATTCTAGTCAAGGGAATACATGCTGCAGTCCTATCTACGGTCTACTTGGTAGACTGTCTCTACAGACTGTGTTCAGTCTACTAGTGGTAAACCTCTCCCACCCATCTCCAACCTGCTGAACACTACAATGAAACCGAGGGAGGAGTGCTTCTTTAGTTATAGACGCTAACCCCTATTCTGTTTGGTTCTAAACACTATGCACAGGTTCAAGAGAGAATTGCTGCCAGAATCTGAAAGTGCTATTTAGCTCTGTTTCAGTTAGCTTGTAAAGTGGCCAGCAGCACTAGTCTCTCTACTGTGTTTTCCTGGCTGGGGTCTGTGTTTTGCTGCCTTGGCTGGGGTCTGTGTTTTCCTGGCTGGGGTCTGTGTTTACCTGCCTTGGCTGGGGTCTGTGTATTCCTGCCTTGGCTGGGGTCTGTGTTTTCCTGCTGTAAGAAGCTAGGGATACAGAACTCAACCACAGAACTGAGATTTCACCGTGCCTCCAGTTATGACTAATGTAGTTGTGGTTGTTGTGATCTGGGAGTCTGAGTGTGAATGGAAACTCACCTTGATCACGCTGCTTCTCTTTGATGATTTGGAGCTTTTTAACTTGATTTGCCATTTTCTTTTAGGGGGCTATATTTTTCGATGTTGTAAAGAAGTTCTGACTGAAGTACAATGAACCTTGCCCTTTGACCTCATCATCCTTATCCCTTATAGCATATTGAAAGGTTGACAGTTGACATAGCATATTGATCCATCTGCACTGAAAGGTTGACAGTTGACATAGCATATTGATCCATCTGCATTGAAAGGTTGACAGTTGACATAGCATATTGATCCATCTGCATTGAAAGGTTGACAGTTGACATAGCATATTGATCCATCTGCTTTGAAAGGTTGACAGTTGACATAGCATATTGATCCATCTGCACTGAAAGGTTGACAGTTGACATAGCATATTGATCCATCTGCATTGAAAGGTTGACAGTTGACTTTCCCCTATTTAATGCAGTGTTATATTAGAGATGAGTTGAGACATCATGGTGCCACATAGTGAAACATCAAGGAATATAAAGGATTATATTTAAGGGGTGAGTATACCAACTGGGAACAAGTTCTTCTATGCCATTTATTCCCTGTTCCACGTTCTTCCCCTCACAAGACCAGGTGAACCGCTATATTAATAATATAGCCATCTAGCACATACTTTTATCCGAGGATATACATTTTACTTGTGGGTGGTCCCAGGAATCGAACACACTATCAAGACTAACACCCATATCACCTGTTTTGACCAATAAAGGCACTCTACTTTGTCCATCTTCAGCTCATTAACATTAACATGATCAGATTGATTGATTGAGTTGACACATTCATAACCTTTAGAATTAAAGGGGTACTTTGGGATTTTGGCAATGAGACCTTTTAACTACTTCCCCGGAGTCAGATGAACTCGTGGACACCATGTTTATGTCTCTGTGTCCAGTATGAAGGAAGTTAAGAGGTAGTTCCGCGAGCCAATGCTAACTAGCGTTAGCGCAATGACTGGAAGTCTATGGGTATCTGCTAGCATGCTAGCAGGGACATGACTAGTCTTTATTTGAGCAGGTACTTGAATGTCTGATCTGAGGGAGAGCTGTACAGTATATCTACACTACCATTCAAAAGTTTGGGGTCACTTAGACATTTCCTTGTTTTCGAAAGAAAAGCAATTTTGGGGTCCATTAAAATAACATCAAATTGATCAGAAATACAGTGTAGACATTGTTAATGTTGTAAATGGCTATGGTAGCTGGAAACGGCTGATTTTTAATGGAACATCTACATAGGTGTACAGAGGCCCATTATCAGCAACCATCAGTCCTGTGTTCCAATGGCACGTTGTGTTTGCTAATCCAAGTTTATCATTTTAAAAGGCTAATTGATCATTAGAAAAAATCACAACTGAGCAAGAGGACAAATACATTAGAGTGTCTAGTTTGAGAAACCGACGCCTCACAGGTCCTCAACTGGCAGCTTCATTCAAAAGATTAAAGATGGGCAAAAGAACACAGACACTGTACAGAGGAAGATTGGAAAAAAGTGTTATGGACAGACGAATCGAAGTTTGAGGTGTTCGGATCACAAAGAAGAACATTTGTGAGACGCAGACCAAATGAAAAGATGCTGGAGGAGTGCTTGATGCCATCTGTCAAGCATGGTGGAGGCAATGTGATGGTCTGGGGGTGCTTTGGTGGTGGTAAAGTGGGAGATAAAAGGAGTCTTTAAGAAGGAAGGTTATCACTCCATTTTGCAACGCCATGCCATATCCTGTGGACGGCGCTTGATTGGAGCCAATTCCCTCCTACAACAGGACAATGACCCAAAGCACAGCTCTTAACTATGCAATAACTATTTAGGGAAGAAGCATTCAGCTGGTATTCTGTCTATAATGGAGTGGCCAGCACAGTCACCGGATCTCAACCCTATTGAGCTGTTGTGGGAGCAGCTTGACCGTATGGTACGTAAGAAGTGCCCATCAAGCCAATCCAACTTGTGGGAGGTGCTTCAGGAAGCATGGGGTGAAATCTCTTCAGATTACCTCAACAAATTGGACAACTAGAATGCCAATGGTCTGCAAGGCTGTAATTGCTGCAAATGGAGGATTCTTTGACGAAAGCAAAGTTTGATGGACACAATTATTATTTATGTTAAAAATCATTATTTCTAACCTTGTCAATGACTACATTTCCTATGCATTTTGCTATATTTCCTATTCAAACTCATTTCATGTATGTTTTCATGGAAAACAAGGACATTTCTAAGTGACCCCAAGCTTTTTAAACTTTAGCCAAATACATTTAAACTCAGTTTTTCACAATTCCTGACATTTAATCCTAGTAAAAATTCCCTGTCTTAGGTCAGTTAGGATCACCACTTTATTTTAAGAATGTGAAATGTCAGAATAATAGTAGAGAGAATGATTTATTTCAGCTTTTATTTCTTTCATCACATTCCCAGTGGGTCAGAAGTTTACATACACTCAATTAGTATTTGGTAGCATTGCCTTTAAATTGTTTAACTTGGGTCAAACGTTTCGGGTAGCCTTCCACAAGCTTCCCACAATAATTTGGGTGAATTTTGGCCCATTCCTCCTGACAGAGCTGGTGTAACTGAGTCAGGTTTGTAAGCCTCCTTGCTCGCACACGCTTTTTCAGTTCTGCCCACAAATCTTCTATAGGATTGAGGTCAGGGCTTTGTGATGCTTCACGGTTGGGATGGTGTTCTTCGGCTTGCAAGCCTTCCCCTTTTTTCCTCCAAACATAACGATGGTCATTATGGCCAAACAGTTCTATTTTTGTTTCATGAGACCAGAGGACATTTCTCCAAAAGGTACGATCTTTGTCCCCATGTGCAGTTGCAAACTGTAGTCTGGCTTTTTTATGGCGGTTTTGGAGCAGTGGCTTCTTCCTGGCTGAGCGGCCTTTCAGGTTATGTCGATATAGGACTCGTTTTACTGTGGATATAGATACTTTTGTACCTGTTTCCTCCAGCATCTTCACAAGGTCCTTTGCTGTTCTGGGATTTATTTGACTTTTCACACCAAAGTACGTTCATCTCTAGGAGACAGAACGCGTCTCCTTCCTGAGCGGTATGATGGCTGCGTGGTCCCATGGTGTTTATACTTGCGTACTATTGTTTGTACAGATGAACGTGGTACCTTCAGGCGTTTGGAAATTGCTCCCAAGGATGAACCAGACTTGTGGAGGTCTACAATTCTATTTCTGAGGAATTCTTTTGATTTTCCCATGATGTCAAGCAAAGAGGCACTGAGTTTGAAGCTAGGCCTTGAAATACATCCACAGGTACACCTCCAATTGACTCATATTATGTCAATTAGCCTATCAGAAGCTTCTAGAGCCATGACATCATTTTCTGGAATTTTCCAAGCTGTTGAAAGGCACAGTCAACTTAGTGTATGTAAACTTCTGACCCACTGGAATTGTGATACAGTGAATTATAAGTGAAATAATCTGTCTGTAAACAATTGTTGGAAAAATTACTTGAGTCATGCACAAAGTAGATGTCCTAACCGACTTGCCAAAACTATAGTGTTAACAAGAAATGTGTAGAGTGGTTGAAAAACAAGTTTTAATGACTCCAACCTAAGTGGACGTAAACTTCCGACTTCAACTGTTTATAGATTAATTATTAACATTACATTTCTCTTATTGTGCCAACAGTCCAAAGCTTTAATCTTCCATGATTTCACATCCCTAGCTTAAATAATGTTCCCTTGTTTTGACTGTAGGTGAGAGCTGTGTGACTGTAGGTGAGATCTGTGTGACTGTAGGTGAGAGCTGTGTGACTGTAGGTGAGAGCTGTGTGACTGTAGGTGAGAGCTGTGTGACTGTAGGTGAGAGCTGTGTGACTGTAGGTGAGAGCTGTGTGACTGTAGGTGAGAGATGTGTGACTGTAGGTGAGAGCTGTGTGACTGTAGGTGAGAGCTGTGTGACTGTAGGTGAGAGCTGTGTGACTGTAGGTGAGAGCTGTGTGACTGTAGGTGAGAGCTGTGTGACTGTAGGTGAGAGCTGTGTGACTGTAGGTGAGAGCTGTGTGACTGTAGGTGAGAGCAGTGTGACTGTAGATGAGATCTGTGTGACTGTAGGTGAGAGATGTGTGACTGTAGGTGAGAGCTGTGTGACTGTAGGTGAGAGCTGTGTGACTGTAGGTGAGAGCTGTGTGACTGTAGGTGAGAGCTGTGTGACTGTAGGTGAGAGCTGTGTGACTGTAGGTGAGAGATGTGTGACTGTAGGTGAGAGCTGTGTGACTGTAGGTGATAGATGTGTGACTGTAGGTGAGAGCTGTGTGACTGTAGGTGAGAGCTGTGTGACTGTAGGTGAGAGCTGTGTGACTGTAGGTGAGAGCTGTGTGACTGTAGGTGAGAGCTGTGTGACTGTAGGTGAGAGCTGTGTGACTGTAGGTGAGAGCTGTGTGACTGTAGGTGAGAGCTGTGTGACTGTAGGTGAAATGAATGTGCCTTTTAAAGAAAGCCACTTCAGAATGATTGTATTGTTGCCTTTAACAGAGGAGCAAGTTTCCATTTTAGTTTAGTTGATCTCTGTGTCCAATAACACAGACACGTGCAGTAGCTGCTGTTTAGGTGACCTTATTGTCTAACACTGGACTACGTCTGATCTGTAACAGACATTCCTGCCTTTGTTTAGTAGGAACATTATGGGGCCTCTGTTGGTTCAGTCATAGCCTGGTCCCAGATCTGTTTTGTACCGTCTTGCCAACTCCTGCTATGGTCATTGTAGCGCAGCACAAACTGATCTGGGACCAGGCTAATTCAGACAGACCTCACCTATGTTGGTATTTATCAGACCGATTTTTAATGTTCGCTACTCTCTGCCTGTTCTCTTCCTCTACCCTCGTAATTACAGACATCATTTTATAGAGATGAAGATTCAAATAGAAAAATCACCATTTTGTAAACCAATTTTATAAAAAATAAAAAATAATGGAAACATTTGTTGTTATTTTACATTTACATTTTTAGTCATTTAGCAGACGCTCTTATCCAGAGCGACTTACAGGAGCAATTAGGGTTAAGTGCCTTGCTCAAGGGCACATCGACAGATTTTTCACCTAGTCGGCTCGGGGATTAGAACCAGCGACCTTTCGGTTACTGGCACAACGCTCTTACCCACTAAGCTACCTGCCGTTGGTATATGTTTCCTTCATGTGTTGTATTGATGTGTTCATGTGTATTAAATCTGTAGGCCTAGTTTCTACCCTACTAGCCATTGGAGGCCAACGTTCCACCACCCCCACTGCTCTTAACACACTTAGACAGGCTAATACCACTACACAGATAAATAGCAGTCGTTATAATTTATTAAATAATCCATCTGGACATTTTTACTGCGGCAGGAAAGTTCCTCATTTCCCCTCACATCCTCTTGTAAATCAGGCACTCTGACATTGGCAGAGCATCATTCCCAAGCATACTTTGCATGTTAGTTGGAACGGTGGGCGTCACCGGGCGAGCCAGACTAAATTATACCGCTGCTTGTCTCCTGTGTGTGTGTGTGTGTGTGTGTGTGTGTGTGTGTGTGTATGTGTGCTGAGCCCCGTGCCAAACAGCAGCTGTGTACGTCAGTCTGGGAGAGAGGCAGCGATCGGTTTAGACATAAATAACAGCATCCATCTATCTATCCACGCTGATCCCATAGTGGTACCACTGCCAGCGAACCACCCCACCTCTGGACTGGACTCAATGCCCTGATATTGGGTGGCTTCCAGATACACAAATCACCCAATCTGCCCGGGCTTATTACAGGGTCGTCATCATATCATGCTGATGGGGTTCGTGAGATGTGACCCCTCTCCAGATGTTGTACAGATCTGATGTTCTGGGATGAATTAGTCTATCTGGAAAACATCAACCTCCCATTCTGTTAAGGTAGATCTCTGTACTACTGTAGGATGACAGTTAAATGGCTGTGGGCCAGCTAATTTTAATTAATTTAATTTTAATGTTTTAATTTTAGTCATTTAGCAGACGCTCTTATCCAGAGTGAGTGCATACATTATTTTTTTTATTTTTCATACTGGCCCCCTGTGGGAATCGAACCCAAAACCTAACCAAGGTTTTAGACGGACGCAATCTACTGTATAAACTGCGGTGATCAAGTTATCTGCACCAAACTCCCTCTCGACAGATGGTCTAGTGTGTCATGCTCTGCAGAGCTACATTTCTCCCACTGCAAATTGACACCCTGAGCTTGGCAAGATGTGTTTAAAAATGCAGCTGCACTTTCCTTTTTCCTTAATCGCCAGATCTTTAGTGAGTCCTCACACATCCTGTTATACAACTGCAGAGGAGCTGATATGATTATGATTACACACCGTGAGGATGTATGTAGTCATAAGATTCCTATTACGGAATGGTTATGGCGAAGGTTTATTTAAGAAGATGATTTATCCCCGGTAGCCATGTTGCAGTCAGCAGACCAGATGATCTCCTCATTTATGAACATCACAAACTGAGCTTCTCCTGACAAGTCTGAGGCCAAGTCTCATCCTGACTCTCTCAATCTGTATTATCATACTATTACTGTATCAATAACCAGGTGTGTGGGCGGCTGGGATCCACAGAAGCACCTGTAATCTGTTCATCTAGAATGTTTCAACTTGGGAGAGTTTGTCTGAACTCATTTGGGGAATATTGTAATTTTGGCCCTCTATCTCACCTGAATAAATTACATTTTCAGTCATCCTATATCCCAATTATTCACATAAAAAAACGTAGCTCATCATTTATAATTTCACAGTGGGTTCTGACTTGTAGCTTTCCTCTCAAGTTACAGAGAGGACTTGCTTTACAGAGAGGACTTGCTTTACAGAGAGGACTTGCTTTACAGAGAGGACTTGCTTTACAGATAGGACTTGCTTTACAGAGAGGACTATAATGAAATAGATAAACAAATCCATGCATGCACAAATTAAATTAAATATTTAACTGAATTTCCCCCGGACCCCATGGAGCAGAAAATAAACCATGAACACACTGTGTTTGGCTGAGCAGCAATTGCAACAGATGCCGACTAGTCATTCGCTTCCTGATGATTCAGTCTTCACCCAACATGTTTTCTCCTTCTCATTCCAATAGTTATTTGTTGCAGTAGGGTGGTTTGAATGAAAGGACTGGATTAATCTGTCTCGGGTAGGCGTGTTATGCCCCCGGGTGAAAGTTGACGTAATTAGTTTTGGAACCGGGCTGCCACCCTGGATTCAGCCAGGTTCCCCGTTCAAAGGCCACGGCGAAATCGGCTCAAAACAAAAGTGATGTAATTCATCCTTAAGAGTCTATTGATGCACCCGTGCGTCAATCTAAACAACATAATAAAAAAAATCCCAGTTAAAATCCGTCAGTTTAAGATATAGATGTCTGGGGGGGGGGGGGGGGGGGGGTGGTTTCATGGGCTGCGTCTCAATCCACCACATCCTCCTATGTCGGCCATGTCTTCCATATCTGTGGTGGATGGTGGTTGACCTACAGCTACAGCAGGGTTTGTCAGATCACCATCACTGTCAGACCACCATCACTGTCAGACCACCATCACTGTCAGACCACCATCACTGTCAGACCACCATCACTGTCAGACCACCATCACTGTCAGACCACCAAAAATGTTTTGCCCTACTTTTTTTCTCTCCACTGTCTTTCAGTGGCGTATTCATGGATGCCAAGGGAAGCCAGGCTTCCCCAAATATTTGACCAATAAAAAAAATCTAAATTATAATATTTGACCAATACATTTTTTTTTGTCTCTTTGTGTTTTTCATTTTCCGTCAACTCGCTAGTGGCTGAATCTGACCAGAGAAATCATCCGAGCGAGGGAAACAGCGCCCCCTCTGTCTCAGTATGTGTAGCCCATGTATCTGATTCTGTCTGGAACAAAAGAGTATGACATGTTGCCGCTGTAGCGTTTGATTGATTGATGCCAGCAAGCATTTGGCCTCCCTTGATAAAAAATACATAAAATAATTAGCCAATCAGCATTGAGCTGATATCAACTGTGGGTTGTCCTGACGCAGGAAAAACGCCCCCCAAGGGAGGCCTGGCTTCACACCAGTCAAATCACATCCGAAGCAAAACATCATCATTGTCAGAAAAACGTTTCTGTTTCTGGTCTGCTTGTGTTGATGTGCTGCAGATCAGTCAATCCGGAAAGTCAGTCAATCCGGAAAATGTCGAGAACTTTTAAAGTTTCTTCAAATGCTGTTGCAAAAACCATCAAGCGCTATGATGACACTGGCTCTCATGAGGACCACCACAGGAAAGGAAGACCCAGAGTTACCTCTGCTGCAGAGGATAAATTCATTCGAATTAACTGCACCTCAGATTGCAGCCCAAATAAATGCTTCACAGAGTTCAAGTAACAGACACATCTCAACATCAACTGTTCAGAGGAGACTGCGTGAATCAGGCCTTCATTTTACATTTTTACATTTACGTCATTTAGCAGACGTTCTTATCCAGAGCGACTTACAAATAGGTGCATTCACCTTATAGCCAGTGGGATCACCACTTTACAATGTTTTTTTGTTTTTGGGTTGGGGTTTGGGTTGGGGTAAGGGGGGGTAGAAGGATTACTTTATCCTATCCCAGGTATTCCTTAAAGAGGTGGGGTTTCAAATGTCTCCGGAAGGTGGTGAGTGACTCCGCTGTCCTGGCGTCGTGAGGGAGCTTGTTCCACCATTGGGGTGCCAGAGCAGCGAACAGTTTTGACTGGGCTGAGCGGGAACTATGCTTCCGCAGAGGTAGGGGAGCCAGCAGGCCAGAGGTGGATGAACGCAATGCCCTCGTTTGGGTGTAGGGACTGATCAGAGCCTGAAGGTACGGAGGTGCCGTTCCCCTCACAGCTCCGTAGGAAAGCACCATGGTCTTGTAGCAGATGCGAGCTTCAATTGGAAGCCAGTGGAGTGTGCGGAGGAGCGGGGTGACGTGAGAGAACTTGGGAAGGTTGAACACCAGACGGGCTGCGGCATTCTGGATGAGTTGTACGGGTTTAATGGCACAGGCAGGGAGCCCAGCCAACAGCGAGTTGCAGTAATCCAGACGGGAGATGACAAGTGCCTGGATTAGGACCTGTGCCGCTTCCTGTGTAAGGCAGGGTCGTACTCTCCGAATGTTGTAGAGCATGAACCTACAGGATCGGGTCACCGCCTTGATGTTAGCGGAGAACGACAGGGTGTTGTCCAGGGTCACGCCAAGGCTCTTCGCACTCTGGGAGGAGGACACAACGGAGTTGCCAACCGTGATGGCGAGATCATGGAACAGGCAGTCCTTCCCCGGGAGGAAGAGCAGCTCCGTCTTGCCAAGGTTCAGCTTGAGGTGGTGATCCGTCATCCATACTGATATGTCTGCCAGACATGCAGAGATGCGATTCGCCACCTGGTTATCAGAAGGGAGAAAGGAGAAGATTAGTTGTGTGTCGTCAGCGTAGCAATGATAGGAGAGGCCATGTGAGGATATGACAGAGCCAAGTGACTTGGTGTATAGGGAGAATAGGAGAGGGCCTAGAACTGAGCCCTGGGGGACACCAGTGGTGAGAGCACGTGGTGCGGAGACAGCTTCTCGCCACGCCACTTGGTAGGAGCGACCGGTCAGGTAGGACGCAATCCAAGAGTGAGCCGCGCCGGAGATGCCCAGCTCGGAGAGGGTGGAGAGGAGGATCTGATGGTTCACAGTATCAAAGGCAGCAGACAGGTCTAGAAGGACAAGAGCAGAGGAGAGAGGTCGAATTGCTGCAAAGAAACCACTACTAAAGGACACCAATAATAAGAAGAGACTTGCTTGGGCCAAGAAACACGAGCAATGGACATTAGACCGGTGGAAATCTGTCCTTTGGTCTGATGAGTCCAAATGTGAGAATTCTGGTTCCAATTGCCGTGTCTTTGTGAGACGCAGAGTAGGTGAACGGATGATCTCCGCATGTGTGGTTCCCACCGTGAAGCATGGAGGAGGAGGTGTGATGGTGTGGGGGTGCTTTGCTGGTGACACTGTCTGTGATTTATTTAGAATTCAAGGCACACTTAACCAGCATGGCTACCACAGCATTCTGCAGCGATACGCCATCCCATCTGGTTTGGGCTTAGTGGGACTAGAATTAGTTTTTCAACAGGACAATGACCCAAAACACACCCCCAGGCAGTGTAAGGGCTATTTGACCAAGAAGGAGAGTGATGGAGTGCTGCATCAGATGACCTGGCCTCCACAATCACCCAACCTCAATCCAATTGAGATGGTTTGAGATGAGTTGGACCGCAGAGTGAAGGAAAAGCAGCCAACAAGTGCTCAGCATATGTGGGAAGTCCTTCAAGACTGTTGGAAAAGCATTTCTCATGAAGCTGGTTGAGAGAATGCCAAGAGTGTGCAAAGCTGTCATCAAGGCAGCTACTTTGGAGAATCTCAAATATAAAATATATTTTGATTTGTTTAACACTTTTTTTTTGGTCACTACATGATTCCATATGTGTTATTTCATAGTTTTGATGTCTTCACTGTAGAAAATGGTAAAAAATAAAGAAAAACCCTTGAATGAGTAGGTGTGTCCAAACTTTTGACTGGTACTGTATGTGTAGTTGAATTTATTCCTCCACTGTGTGACTGTTGTCATGGCCTTATTGTATATCACGGCGGCGTATGAACAAATGAGTTATAGAGCAAAGGTTGAAATAAGGCTTTTTTCCTGGCTTGGCTTCCCCAGTGATTTTAGCCACACACCGCTACTGCTGTCTGTTTTGCATTTATAAATGTGTTATTCAATGCGTTTCTATGGGCTATATTATTAAAGGCCAAATTCAATATTTTATCAAATAATTGTTGATTTGTTTTTTTATATACAGTGGGGGAAAAAAGTATTTAGTCAGCAACCAATTGTGCAAGTTCTCCCACTTAAAAAGATGAGAGGCCTGTAATTTTCATCATAGGTACACGTCAACTATGACAGACAAAATGAGAAAAAAAATCCAGAAAATCGCATTGTAGGATTTTTTATGATTTTATTTGCAAATTATGGTGGAAAATAAGTATTTGGTCAATAACAAAAGTTTCTCAATACTTTGTTATATACCCTTTGTTGGCAATGACACAGGTCAAACGTTTTCTGTAAGTCTTCACAAGGTTTTCACACACTGTTGCTGGTATTTTGGCCCATTCCTCCATGCAGATCTCCTCTAGAGCAGTGATGTTTTGGGGCTGTCGCTGGGCAACACGGACTTTCAACTCCCTCCAAAGATTTTCTATGGGGTTGAGATCTGGAGACTGGCTAGGCCACTCCAGGACCTTGAAATGCTTCTTACGAAGCCACTCCTTCGTTGCCCGGGCGGTGTGTTTGGGATCATTGTCATGCTGAAAGACCCAGCCACGTTTCATCTTCAATGCCCTTGCTGATGGAAGGAGGTTTTCACTCAAAATCTCACGATACATGGCCCCATTCATTCTTTCCTTTACACGGATCAGTCGTCCTGGTCCCTTTGCAGAAAAACAGCCCCAAAGCATGATGTTTCCACCCCCATGCTTCACAGTAGGTATGGTGTTCTTTGGATGCAACTCAGCATTCTTTGTCCTCCAAACACGACGAGTTGAGTTTTTACCAAAAAGTTCTATTTTGGTTTCATCTGACCATATGACATTCTCCCAATCCTCTTCTGGATCATCCAAATGCACTCTAGCAAACTTCAGACGGGCCTGGACATGTACTGGCTTAAGCAGGGGGACACGTCTGGCACTGCAGGATTTTAGTCCCTGGCGGCGTAGTGTGTTACTGATGGTAGGCTTTGTTACTTTGGTCCCAGCTCTCTGCAGGTCATTCACTAGGTCCCCCCGTGTGGTTCTGGGATTTTTGCTCACCGTTCTTGTGATCATTTTGACCCCACGGGGTGAGATCTTGCGTGGAGCCCCAGATCGAGGGAGATTATCAGTGGTCTTGTATGTCTTCCATTTCCTAATAATTGCTCCCACAGTTGATTTCTTCAAACCAAGCTGCTTACCTATTGCAGATTCAGTCTTCCCAGCCTGGTGCAGGTCTTCAATTTTGTTTCTGGTGTCCTTTGACAGCTCTTTGGTCTTGGCCAAAGTGGAGTTTGGAGTGTGACTGTTTGAGGTTGTGGACAGGTGTCTTTTATACTGATAACAAGTTCAAACAGGTGCCATTAATACAGGTAACGAGTGGAGGACAGAGGAGCCTCTTAAAGAAGAAGTTACAGGTCTGTGAGAGCCAGAAATCTTGCTTGTTTGTAGGTGACCAAATACTTATTTTCCACCATAATTTGCAAATAAATTCATTAAAAATCCTACAATGTGATTTTCTGGAGACATTTTTTTTTTTCATTTTGTCTGTCATAGTTGACGTGTACCTATGATGAAAATTACAGGCCTCTCTCATCTTTTTAAGTGGGAGAACTTGCACAATTGGTGGCTGACTAAATACTTCCCCACTGTACTACACTGACACTCCAACAAACACACACACACACACTACATACGCTCACACACACATGCATATTGACGCCACATACACACACACATCGACACACTTTCACACTCTCACAAGCTGCTGCTAGTCTGTTCATTATCTATCCTGATTGCCTAGTCACTTTTACACCTACCATGAGGGAAAAAAGTATTTCAAATCAAATCAAATTTTATTGGCCACATGCGCCGAATACAACAGGTGTAGACATTACAGTGAAATGCTTACTTACAGCCCTTAACCAACAATGCATTTATTTTTAAATAAAAAATGTAAAATAAAACAACAACAAAAAAGTGTTGAGAGAAAAAAAAGAGCAGAAGTAAAATAAAATAACAGTAGGGAGGCTATATATACAGGGGGGTACCGGTGCAGATCCAATGTGCTGGGGCACCAGCTAGTTGAGGTAGTTGAGGTAATATGTACATGTGGGTAGAGTTAAAGTGACTATGCATAAATAATTAACAGAGTAGCAGCAGCGTAAAAAGATGGGGTGGGGGTGGGGGGGCAGTGCAAATAGTTTGGGTAGCCATGATTAGCTGTTCAGGAGTCTTATGGCTTGGGGGTAGAAGCTGTTGAGAAGTCTTGCCGTGCGGTAGCAGAGAGAACAGTCTATGACTAGGGTGGCTGGAGTCTTTGACAAATTTTAGGGCCTTCCTCTGACACCGCCTGGTATAGAGGTTCTGGATGGCAGGAAGCTTGGCCCCAGTGATGTACTGGGCCGTACGCACTACCCTCTGTAGTGCCTTGCGGTTGGAGGCCGAGCAGTTGCCATACCAGGTGGTGATGCAACCAGTCAGGATGCTCTCGATGGTGCAGCTGTAGAATTTTTTGAGGATCTGAGGACCCATGCCAAATCTTTTCAGTCTCCTAAGAGGGAATAGGCTTTGTCATGCCCTCTTCACGACTGTCTTGGTGTGTTTGGACCATGAACAGCCCTGTCGATGAGAATGGGGGCGTGCTCAGTCCTCTTTTTTTTCCTGTAGTCCACAATCATCTCCTTTGTCTTGGTCACGTTGAGGGAGAGGTTGTTGATCCACTGCTGATTTTGTAAGTTTGCCCACTGACAAAGAAATGATCAGTCTATAAGTTTAATGGTAGGTTTATTTGAACAGTGAGAGACAGAATAACAACACAAAATCCAGAAAAACGCATGTAAAAAATGTTATAAATTGATTTGCATTTTAATGAGGGAAATAAGTATTTGACCCCTTTGCAAAACATTACTTAGTACTTGGTGGCAAAACCCTTGTTGGCAATAACAGAGGTCAGACGTTTCTTGTAGTTGGCCACTAGGTTTTCACACATCTCAGGAGGGATTTTGTCCCACTCCTCTTTGCAGATCTTCTCCAAGTCATTAAGGTTTCGAGGCTGACGTTTGGCAACTCGAACCTTCAGCTCCCTCCACAGATTTTCTATGAGATTAAGGTCTGGAGACTGGCTAGGCCACTCCAGGACCTTAATGTGCTTCTTCTTGAGCCACTCCTTTGTTGCCTTGGCCGTGTGTTTTGGGTCATTGTCATGCTAGAATACCCATCCACAACCCATTTTCAATGCCCTGGCTGAGGGAAGGAGGTTCTCACCCAAGATTTACGGTACATGGCCCCGTCCATCGTCCCTTTGATGCGGTGAAGTTGTCCTGTCACCTTAGCAGAAAAACACCCCCA
The DNA here is from genome assembly GCA_031479575.1 of Coregonus ussuriensis. Lineage (NCBI taxonomy): Eukaryota > Metazoa > Chordata > Actinopteri > Salmoniformes > Salmonidae > Coregonus > Coregonus ussuriensis. The sequence continues at coordinate 80,928,616 of CM062500.1, forward strand.
AAGCATAATGTTTCCACCTCCATGTTTGACGGTGGGGATGGTGTTCTTGGGGTCATAGGCAGCATTCCTCCTCCTCCAAACACAGCGATGCCAAAGAGCTCAATTTTGGTCTCATCTGACCACAACACTTTCACCCAGTTCTCCTCTGAATCATTCAGATGTTCATTGGCAAACTTCAGACGGCCCTGTATATGTGCTTTCTTGAGCAGGGGGACCTTGCGGGCGCTGCAGGATTTCAGTCCTTCACGGTGTAGTGTGTTACCAATTGTTTTCTTGGTGACTATGGTCCCAGCTGCCTTGAGATCATTGACAAGATCCTCCCGTGTAGTTCTGGGCTGATTCATCACCGTTCTCATGATCATTGCAACTCCATGAGGTGAGATCTTGCATGGAGCCCCAGGCAGAGGGAGATTGACAGTTATTTTGTGTTTCTTCCATTTGCGAATAATCGCACCAACTGTTGTCACCTTCTCACCAAGCTGCTTGGCGATGGTCTTGTAGCCCATTCCAGCCTTGTGTAGGTCTACAATCTTGTCCCTGACATCCTTGGAGAGCTCTTTGGTTTTGGCCATGGTGGAGAGTTTGGAATCTGATTGATTGATTGCTTCTGTGGACAGGTGTCTTTTATACAGGTAACAAACTGAGATTAGCAGCACTCCCTTTAAGAGTGTGCTCCTAATCTCAGCTCATTACCTGTATAAAAGACACCTGGGAGCCAGAAATATTTCTGATTGAGAGGGGGTCAAATACTTATTTCCCTCATTAAAATGCAAATCAATTTATAACATTTTTGACATGCGTTTTTCTGGATTTTTTTGTTGTTATTCTGTCTCACTGTTCAAATAAACCTACCATTAAAAATATAGACTGATCATTTCTTTGTCAGTGGGCAAACATACAAAATCAGCAGGGGATCAAATACTTTTTTCCCTCACTGTAGCTAGTTGTTCATCTTACCTCAATTACCTCGTACCCCTGCACAGTGACTCGGTCCTGGTACTACTTGTATATAGCCTCATCACTACCTCGTACCCCTGCACAGTGACTCGATCCTGGTACTACTTGTATATAGCCTCATCACTACCTCGTACCCCTGCACAGTGACTCGATCCTGGTACTACTTGTATATAGCCTCATCACTACCTCGTACCCCTGCACAGTGACTCGATCCTGGTACTACTTGTATATAGTCTCATTACTACCTCGTACCCCTGCACAGTGACTCGGTCCTCCTTGTATATAGCCTCATCACTACCTCGTACCCCTGCACAGTGACTCGGTCCTCCTTGTATATAGCCTCATCACTACCTCGTACCCCTGCACAGTGACTCGGTCCTCCTTGTATATAGCCTCATCACTACCTCGTACCCCTGCACAGTGACTCGGTCCTCCTTGTATATAGCCTCATCACTACCTCGTACCCCTGCACAGTGACTCGGTCCTCCTTGTATATAGCCTCATCACTACCTCATACCCCTGCACAGTGACTCGGTCCTCCTTGTATATAGCCTCATCACTACCTCGTACCCCTGCACAGTGACTCGGTCCTCCTTGTATATAGCCTCATCACTACCACGTACCCCTGCACAGTGACTCGGTCCTCCTTGTATATAGCCTCATCACTACCTCGTACCCCTGCACAGTGACTCGGTCCTCCTTGTATATAGCCTCATCACTACCTCGTACCCCTGCACAGTGACTCGGTCCTCCTTGTATATAGCCTCATCACTACCTCGTACCCCTGCACAGTGACTCGGTCCTCCTTGTATATAGCCTCATCACTACCTCGTACCCCTGCACAGTGACTCGGTCCTCCTTGTATATAGCCTCATCACTACCTCGTACCCCTGCACAGTGACTCGGTCCTCCTTGTATATAGCCTCATCACTACCTCGTACCCCTGCACAGTGACTCGGTCCTCCTTGTATATAGCCTCATCACTACCTCGTACCCCTGCACAGTGACTCGGTCCTCCTTGTATATAGCCTCATCACTACCTCGTACCCCTGCACAGTGACTCGGTCCTCCTTGTATATAGCCTCATCACTACCTCGTACCCCTGCACAGTGACTCAGTCCTCCTTGTATATAGCCTCATCACTACCTCGTATCCCTGCACAGTGACTCGGTCCTCCTTGTATATAGCCTCATTATTGTTATTTTTATTATTGTGTTACTATTACCTTTTTTAGCTAATCGTTTTTACATTTTAATTCTGCATTGTTGGGGAAGGGCTTGTACATAAGCATTTCACGGTATACCTGTTGTATTAGGAGCATGTGACAAATAAAAATGTATTTGATTTGACTTTTGCCCGTTCACGTCAGGGGCCATAGCACATTTTAAAGTGTGTCTCTGGAGCAAAGCATCTCACCCTTCTCTATCTTTCACACACATACATTTTAGTCAGTTATCCAAAGCAATTTACAGTAGTTAGTGCATACATTTTCCTACATTTACATTTAAAAAAATGTTTTAGTCATTTAGCAGACGCTCTTATCCAGAGCGACTTACAGTTAGTGAGTGCATAATTATAATTTTTTTCGGACTGGCCCACCGTGGGAATCGAACCCACAACCCTGGCGTTGCAAGCGCCATGCTCTACCAACTGAGCAACACACACACACACTTGTATTAATCAGATTACATATTTTCAATTGCAATAATCGAATTTAAACAACATCTCGCCCGCTATCATTGGTCAACGCATATGCATTGCCATTTGCAGCTGGCTGTCAACACGAACAGACTCCTCCCTTTGTAATGTTCTGTCTGTGAACGTCCTGCTGGTTTTAAAAGGACACTGAGCGGTCTGTGAACGTCCTGCTGGTTTTAAAAGGACACTGAGCGGTCTGTGAACGTCCTGCTGGTTTTAAAAGGACACTGAGCGGTCTGTGAACGTCCTGCTGATTTTAAAAGGACACTGAGCGGTCTGTGAACGTCCTGCTGATTTTAAAAGGACACTGAGCGGTCTGTGAACGTCCTGCTGATTTTAAAAGGACACTGAGCGGTCTGTGAACGTCCTGCTGATTTTAAAAGGACACTGAGCGGTCTGTGAACGTCCTGCTGATTTTAAAAGGACACTGAGCGGTCTGTGAACGTCCTGCTGATTTTAAAAGGACACTGAGCGGTCTGTGAACGTCCTGCTGATTTTAAAAGGACACTGAGCGGTCTGTGAACGTCCTGCTGATTTTAAAAGGACACTGAGCGGGAGGAAGGCTACTGGCGCCATCTTGACTCTTTTAATGAGTACAACAGGAAGAGAATCGCTGGGAGGAGTTGCATAATCATTGATATTTATTTTGAAAGGGGGGTAAAATCGGTAAGTGAAATATATAATACTTTATTTAAAAATTGATTTGTGAGTTTTGTGGTGAGAAATTAGCGTGCACGCCGATGCTTTCTGTGCCGGGGCCCTCCTACTTGCTAACCGCTAGCGGAAAAAAAAAAGTATTTGCAGTTTTGCACGCGTTAGCTACAATAGCTGTTAGCGTGAAATGATGCATTCCCGTTTATGATACATTAGGATTATGCATCATCATGCTTCTCTTCTTATTTCGTTTACGTTGATATATTTTCCAAAATTGTAGCTAGGATTTCAAGCTAGCTAACTAGCTCTCTTGCTAACTAAACAGCTAATGTGAGCTAACATGTTAGCAAGCTAGCCTAGCCTTGTTTAATCAAAGCCCCAAGTGGTTGATTTCTCGGACAACGTTTAGTTCGCAAGTCCACCAGTACTTGAACATGAGCTACTAACTATATGAATCATCTAATTTCAACCAGTACAGTAATTAGCTAACTAAGTCATTTATTAGATTGCAAAGCGGAGATTTCTGATGTATTGGTCTCCAATCATCCAAAAAGTCAAGTCTGCTCTCCAATTCAAAGCTACACACTTCATTTGTTGATATTAGCTAACGTTACATCTACCGTCTTATTTTGCATGGCGAATTTTCTTCCCAATAGCTTATCTACCTACACATTTGAAAAAGTTTATATTTCACATGCCATCTTATAAAGCTTTATATACTGCTTTCTCTCTTCCAGGTGCTCTTACCCCCGGTTATTCAAGAGCTAGCAACCAACCGGGGCAATGTTCTACGCCCACTTCGTGCTGTCCAAACGTGGGCCTCTGGCCAAGATCTGGCTAGCGGCCCACTGGGACAAGAAGCTGACCAAGGCTCATGTGTTTGAATGCAACCTGGAGAGCAGCGTGGAGAGCATCATCTGCCCCAAGGTAAGGGAAACCTGGCTAACAGATATCATGATTCATGTCATGAGGCCCCGTGTAACTCAGTTGGTAGAGCATGGCGTTTGCAACGCCAGGGTTGTGGGTTCGTTTCCCACCGGGGGGGGGGGGGGGGGGGGGGGCAGTATGAAAAATGTATGCACTCACTAACTGTAAGTCACTCTGGATAAGAGCGTCTGCTAAATGACTAAAATGTAAATGTATGTCTCTTGTTGAATGTCAATCAAAATGTCCCCACTGATAGTGTCCAGTCTTGAGAAGTCAGTCTCATCCCTTGGCCGTTCATTAGACATCACATTGGCCATTGTAGATCTTATGGAGTTCCTGCTTAGACCAATCCAATAGTTTCAGATCTACGAGTGGAAGAAGTCAACAAGGGTCTAATGCTGTAACTAGGTAGTGACCGGATTAGAACCAGGCCGATTGACTTCGACTGCATGCATCGTGTTACCTTGCTAGTGACAGCAGCCACTGGATGAAGCTTGTGGTCGACTGTTCAACAGCTGATGATGTAATGTTACCTAATGAAGTGTCTCCCCTGATGTGATCCATGGGTCCTGTTCAGGAGGGCACAATGTTTACGGAACGTTCAATTGGAAAGTATATTTTGTAGACCGGAAATGATTCTGTCAGATAGAATAGGGAATCATATAGTATCTATTCATTCTATTTCAACCACACTGAATACACCCGTGGTTCTGTCTCCCCGCAGGTGAAGATGGCGCTGAGGACCTCGGGTCACCTCCTGCTGGGCGTGGTGAGGATCTACAACAGGAAGGCCAAGTACCTCCTGGCTGACTGTAACGAAGCCTTCATCAAGATCAAGATGGCTTTCAGACCAGGTATGTAGCTCGGGTCTTATGGGACTAGGAATAGACTTGGAAGAGATCAGGAGTGTGAGCGGCTGAGCGCGCCATTGAAAAGCAGGTCCAGTAATATGCCATTTTAGCAGGCGCTTTTATCCAAAGCGACTTACAGTCATGTGTGCATACATTTTTACGTATGGGTGGTCCCGGAGATTGAACCCACTACCCTGGCGTTACAAGCGCCGTGCTCTACCAATTGAGCTACAGAGGACCACAGTGTGTGTGTGTGATCCCAGCCTTACTAATTGTTTATGTATTTGCTCACCACTCTGTCTGGGTGTCCTCCAGGTGTGGTGGATTTACCTGAGGAGAACAGAGAGGCGGCCTACAACGCTATCACCCTACCTGAGGACTTCCATGACTTTGACCAACCCTTACCTGACCTTGAGTAAGTCCTAGATAAAGATAATATATATTGTCTATGGAGGAAGTTCCCTCCCAGTACAACCTTACACAGCCCTCCCAGGAAGAGAACTGTTGCTATTGTAACAGGCAGCTAATGACTATACAAACCAGTATTCTCCTCGTTTAGGAGACCCCGTCCCTTTCAACCAAATACAGATTCTACCTGGCATAAGGAGCAGTGGTATGCAGCTATAATGAACTGAATTTAAACACTAACACCACTTCTGTTTCCACAGTGACATAGATGTAGCCCAGCAGTTCACCCTGAACCAGAGCAGAGTGGAGGAGATCACTATGAGAGAGGAGGTGGGGAACCTCAGCCTCATGCAGGACAATGACTTTGGTAAGGAGCTGTCAGTCAATATTACTGTGTTTTGTTAGACATGCTCCGGTACTTTGGCGACCAAGAAAGTGTATATATATATATATATATATTATTTTTTAAACCTCCCGCTTTGGACTGGATGTGTCAATGTGTAGTTTATACATGCATAATCTATGAGCAGAATTACTCATACCTCAATTAGCTGTGAAATCCCTAGTTTGAAAGCGACTGTTAAAAGAAAAAAAAACTGTACCGTGCCACATTTTCCCTACATTTCCCCCCCACGTGGGCGAGCCCCCTTGCAATTTGAGTTCTAGCCAATGAGCTTCAGCCCCTCGCATTTGAGTGACAGCTAGCAAGAGGTCTGCCAGCGTTATTCGGGTGGGGGGGGGCCCAACGGCTCAGTGGACACAGCAGAGAGAGAGCAATGACGTGGTGCACAGATCTGCACATTTGTGGGGGGATCGCTTTTGGCTTGTGAGTGCTACTTTCAGAACTACTGGCTGAAAAGTATACAAAGTACCAGATAATCTCTTTCACTGGGTTATGGATTAGCACTGTGTATGCTACAGCAGCAGCAAGTTCATAATACAGAATATTGTATTTCCCCTGTAAAAACTAACTCTGTTGTGAATGCAGATCTGAATCTGTCATACATTTGGGGAATGCTAACTAGATTACTTAGCTGGAGACATATTCTCATCATTCTAGCTAGATTACTTAGATGCAGACATATTGTCATAAATATGACCTTGCATCACATCTCTTTCCATTTCCATCCCATCTTAACAACCCTCTGTGTCCCTCCCTCCCATCTTAACAACCCTCTGTGTCCCTCCCTCCCTCCCATCTTAACAACCCTCTGTGTCCCTCCCTCTCTCCCATCTAACAACCCTCTGTGTCCCTCCCTCCCTCCCATCTTAACAACCCTCTGTGTCCCTCCCTCCCTCCCATCTTAACAACCCTCTGTGTCCCTCCCTCCCTCCCATCTTAACAACCCTCTGTGTCCCTCCCTCCCTCCCATCTTAACAACCCTCTGTGTCCCTCCCTCCCTCCCATCTTAACAACCCTCTGTGTCCCTCCCTCCCTCCCATCTTAACAACCCTCTGTGTCCCTCCCTCCCTCCCATCTTAACAACCCTCTGTGTCCCTCCCTCCCTCCCATCTTAACAACCCTCTGTGTCCCTCCCTCCCTCCCATCTTAACAACCCTCTGTGTCCCTCCCTCCCTCCCATCTTAACAACCCTCTGTGTCTCTCCCTCCCTCCCATCTTAACAACCCTCTGTGTCCCTCCCTCCCTCCCATCTTAACAACCCTCTGTGTCCCTCCCTCCCTCCCATCTTAACAACCCTCTGTGTCCCTCCCTCCCTCCCATCTTAACAACCCTCTGTGTCCCTCCCTCCCTCCCATCTTAACAACCCTCTGTGTCCCTCCCTCCCTCCCATCTTAACAACCCTCTGTGTCCCTCCCTCCCTCCCATCTTAACAACCCTCTGTGTCCCTCCCTCCCTCCCATCTTAACAACCCTCTGTGTCCCTCCCTCCCTCCCATCTTAACAACCCTCTGTGTCCCTCCCTCCCTCCCATCTTAACAACCCTCTGTGTCCCTCCCTCCCTCCCATCTTAACAACCCTCTGTGTCCCTCCCTCCCTCCCATCTTAACAACCCTCTGTGTCCCTCCCTCCCTCCCATCTTAACAACCCTCTGTGTCCCTCCCTCCCTCCCATCTTAACAACCCTCTGTGTCCCTCCCTCCCTCCCATCTTAACAACCCTCTGTGTCCCTCCCTCCCTCCCATCTAACAACCCTCTGTGTCCCTCCCTCCCTCCCATCTAACAACCCTCTGTGTCCCTCCCTCCCATCTTAACAACCCTCTGTGTCCCTCCCTCCCATCTTAACAACCCTCTGTGTCCCTCCCTCCCTCCCATCTTAACAACCCTCTGTGTCCCTCCCTCCCTCCCATCTTAACAACCCTCTGTGTCCCTCCCTCCCATCTTAACAACCCTCTGTGTCCCTCCCTCCCATCTAACAACCCTCTGTGTCCCTCCCTCCCTCCCATCTTAACAACCCTCTGTGTCCCTCCCTCCCTCCCATCTTAACAACCCTCTGTGTCCCTCCCTCCCTCCCATCTTAACAACCCTCTGTGTCCCTCCCATCTAACAACCCTCTGTGTCCCTCCCTCCCATCTTAACAACCCTCTGTGTCCCTCCCTCCCATCTTAACAACCCTCTGTGTCCCTCCCTCCCAGCTGACTTTGGCATGGATGACCGTGAGATGATGAGGGTAGAGGGAGGCTTTGAGGAGGACATCATCCATGGAGCGACAGCCTCTAATCTTCTGCTGGAGGCGGAGCCTGGGCCTGCTCACCTGCCGGACAAGTCCAACCACCTAGAGTACGACGACTTTGGAGACACCATGGAGAACAACGAAGGAGGGATGCTGGGTAGGTGGTGGGGTGGGGATGCTGGGAAACCGCCCCCATAGTGTTGACCGTCTCTGTGCTCTAAAGCTTTGTGTTTTGTGTGAAAGACTAATACAGCACTATTCTAAAGTCAGACTAATGGGATGACGGCAGTCCAATGTTTATCATCCCACCCCAAAATGTTTTGTCGCGGAGCCTGAACCGTGTTTCTCTTGTTTGTCCAGTGGATAAACTGCTGTCCCAGGAGGATGGAGGTGGTATCTTTGACGACCCTCCAGCCATCACAGAGAGTGTGATGGCACCCCCAGACCATGGCGATGATGAGGACGACTTTGACAACCTTCAGTCACGTACGTTCTTTACCTAGACCAACCAACATCTGTTGATCTCTCTCTCTCTCTCTCTCTCTAGAGATGTACTTTCAAGGAGCCGGAAAGAATGGGATAATAATCAGTGTGTTGTTCATTTGGGGCACACCGTAGCAATACGTTTTCCAAAAGAAAACAAACATCTGTGTTCTTATTTGACAAGTTCAGGTAGTACCTCCCTGTTTCAAAACATTTTCTCCCTACTGAACACTACCCTGATCACAAGCTTGTGTGTTTTTATTAATGATAAAACACGACACCATTTTAAAAACTATCTAGAAGATAATCACTGGTGTCATCGTCACTCCTACTGTACGTATTAAAGATGTCTTGTGACGTTGTCCCACAGCTGGTCCAGACAGTCCTGACTCCGGCCCAGTGGAGCCCCTGCCGGCCATGCAGGACCAAACCGAACAGACCACCCTGGTTCACAATGAGGAGGAGGCCTTTGCCCTGGAGCCCATCGACATCACCGGTGAGCAGCGCCGCTCGTTATCACAATACTGTAGAAACGCAACCAAAAGCACTTTTCTTCAGCTTGTCTGGTGAACGCTTCTCTTTCGTTGACTGTTCAAATCGAAATCTGCTAGAGATACAGGGGGGGCTGTGAAAAAGTATTCGCCCCCTTTCTGATTTTCTCTATGTTTGTATATATATATTTTTTAATTCTGAATGTTATCAGATCTTCAACCAAAACCTAGTATTAGATAAAGGGAACCTGAGTTTTTCAAATAACAAAATAAATATATACTTATTTTATTAACAAAGTTATGCAACACCCAATTCCCCTGTGTGAAAAAGTAATTTCCCCCTTGCACTCAATAACTGGTTGTGCCACCTTTAGCTGTGATGACTGCAACCAAACGCTTCCTGTAGTTGTTGATCAGTCTCTCACGTCACTGTGGAGGAATTTTGGCCCACTCTTCCATGCAGAACTGCTTCAACTCAGCAACATTTGTGGGTTTTCAAGCATTAACTGCTCATTTTCAAGTCCTGCCACAACATCTCAATTGCGATTAGGTTTGGACTTTGACATTCCAAAACTTCAAATGTGTTGCTTTTTAACCATTTTTCATGTAGACTTGATTGTGTGTTTTGGATCATTGTCTTGCTGCATGACCCAGCTGCGCTTCAGCTTCAGCACACAGACGGATGGTCTGACATTCTCCTGTAGAATTCTCTGATACAGAGCAGAATTCATGGTTCCTTCTATTAAGGCAAGTCGTCCAGGTCCTGAGGCAGCAAAGCATCCCCAAAATCCATCACACTCCTCCACAGGTTCCCTTTATCTAATATATTCGTTTTTGGTTGAAGATAACGTTCAGTATCAAACATTTAGAAAATCAGAAAGGGGGGGGAAAATACTTTTTGTCTCAGCATGTTTGGAACTAAGAGAATAACTTAAGTTGTCTCTGGAATGAAATGCAAAGCTGATGAAATTGTTGAACATTGACACCACAGGGACCTGAGCTGTGAAGAATAGCCTTTTTCTATGAATGTCTGCATATGATAACGGACATGTACCCCTGCACACTGCTGGCAAAGAATCATCTTATTTATTCTGCTGTTGTTTCAGCTAACCTATCAAACTTCTCGGTCTGTGGCGAAAGAAATCAAATGGTGAAAGAAATAGTGATTTGTCGGTCATGAGTGGGGAAAATGACATCCACACTTCTGTCTAGTGAAAGGAAATGACATCCACACTTCTGTCTAGTGAAAGGAAATGACATCCACACTTCTGTCTAGTGAAAGGAAATGACATTCACACTTCTGGCTAGTGAAAGGAAATGACATCCACACTTCTGGCTAGTGAAAGGAAATGACATCCACACTTCTGGCTAGTGAAAGGAAATGACATCCACACTTCTGGCTAGTGAAAGGAAATGACATCCACACTTCTGGCTAGTGAAAGAAAATGACATCCACACTTCTGTCTAGTGAAAGAGACCAAGGCGAAGCGGAAGAGGAAGCTGATTGTTGACAACCTGAAAGAGCTGGACAGCAAGTCGATCCGCGCCCAGCTCAGCGACTACTCTGACATCGTGACCACGCTGGACCTGGCCCCTCCCACCAAGAAGCTGATGATGTGGAAAGAGACGGGAGGAGTGGAGAAACTGTTCTCTCTCCCCGCGCAGCCTCTCTGGAACCGCAAGCTGCTGAAGGTGAGAGCGACAGACGTCAACACACACTCAGAAACAACGGCCTTTGACGATTTTTAGCTACTGAAATTAAGACGAATGAAACCATTTTCTTTTTTTTTAACTGTATCTCACTAGGTATAGATGAGTCTTGACTTCTGAATAAGCTTTACCCTAAATCTGGAGCTAGGGATCGTGTTACAGAGGTCTCAATAACTGCCCCTCTGGGATGATCGAAGTTTATGGAATTGACTGAAATGTATGTCCTGTGTTGTCAGATGTTCACGCGCTGCCTGACCCCTCTGGTCCCGGATGAGATGAGGAAGAGGAGGAAGGGAGGTGAGGCAGACAGCCTGGATGAGTTCCTCAAGGACCTGGAGAACCCTGAGGTTCCCAGAGAGGAGGCTCTGTCTGGCAGGGACGTTATCGGTAAGTTACCTTCACTCTCACCACGCACATACTAACCCTAGAGAGAGGGCTTTCTCCCCGTCTCACCCCTCACATACTAACCCTAGAGAGAGAGGGCTTTCTCCCCGTCTCACCCCACACATACTAACCCTAGAGAGAGAGGGCTTTCACCCCGTCTCACCCCTCACATACTAACCCTAGAGAGAGAGGGCTTTCTCCCCGTCTCACCCCACACATACTAACCCTAGAGAGAGAGGGCTTTCACCCCTCACATACTAACCCTAGAGAGAGAGGGCTTTCTCCCCGTCTCACCCCTCACATACTAACCCTAGAGAGAGAGGGCTTTCTCCCCGTCTCACCCCTCACATACTAACCCTAGAGAGAGGGCTTTCTCCCCGTCTCACCCCTCACATACTAACCCTAGAGAGAGAGGGCTTTCTCCCCGTCTCACTCCTCACATACTAACCCGAGAGAGAGGGCTTTCTCCCCGTCTCACCCCTCACATACTAACCCTAGAGAGAGAGGGCTTTCTCCCCGTCTCACCCCTCACATACTAACCCTAGAGAGAGGGCTTTCTCCCCGTCTCACCCCTCACATACTAACCCTATAGAGAGGGCTTTCTCCCTGTCTCACCCCTCACATACTAACCCTAGAGAGAGGGCTTTCTCCCCTGTCTCACCCCTCACATACTAACCCTAGAGAGAGGGCTTTTTCCCCGTCTCACCCCTCACATACTAACCCTAGAGAGAGGGCTTTCTCCCCGTCTCACCCCTCACATACTAACCCTAGAGAGAGGGCTTTCTCCCCTGTCTCACCCCTCACATACTAACCCTAGAGAGAGGGCTTTCTCCCCTGTCTCACCCCTCACATACTAACCCTAGAGAGAGGGCTTTCTCCCCGTCTCACCCCTCACATACTAACCCTAGAGAGAGGGCTTTCTCCCCGTCTCACCCCTCACATACTAACCCTAGAGAGAAGGCTTTCTCCCCTGTCTCACCCCTCACATACTAACCCTAGAGAAGGCTTTCTCCCCGTCTCACCCCTCAGTGTTTCACCCCACATGTCCGCCATACAGTTATTCATATGATACATGTCGTTCCCCAAACATCCATCTATTTCTCAATGGCTCCTCCTCGATTACCTCATGCCCTCCCATCGGACCCTCCTTCAATACGTTCTGAGATAGAGGCAAGGAGAGAGAGGGAGAACGCGAGGAATTGAAAACAACTGAGTAATATCCATTATCTTGTTATTCCTCTGTCATTATCAAACCAACCCTGTGTGTGTCTCTCTCTCTCTCCTCCCCCCTCAGACCAGACCATCATGGAGGAGCCCAGCATGCTGCAAGCCTCTGCCATGGAGGGCAGTAGGACCACCCTGGATGAGTCTGTCATGCCACCACCATCCACCCCACACGGAGTCAAGCACAAGGCCCACGACAAGGAGGCTGGTCTGCCTGTGAGTACTACTGCTTTCATTCAGGAGACTGGGAGATCAGCCTGTTCTCTGCGGCTGTTACGGTTGATTGGGATATCAGCCTGTTCTCTGCGGCTGTTACGGTTGATTGGGATATCAGCCTGTTCTCTACGGCTGTTACGGTTGATTGGGATATCAGCCTGTTCTCTACGGCTGTTACGGTTGATTGGGATATCAGCCTGTTCTCTACGGCTGTTACGGTTGATTGGGATATCAGCCTGTTCTCTACGGCTGTTACGGTTGATTGGGATATCAGCCTGTTCTCTACGGCTGTTACGGTTGATTGGGATATCAGCCTGTTCTCTACGGCTGTTACGGTTGATTGGGATATCAACTACGGCTGTTACGGTTGATTGGGATATCAACTACGGCTGTTACGGTTGATTGGGATATCAACTACGGCTGTTACGGTTGATTGGGATATCAACTACGGCTGTTACGGTTGATTGGGATATCAACTACGGCTGTTACGGTTGATTGGGATATCAACTACGGCTGTTACGGTTGATTGGGATATCAACTACGGCTGTTACGGTTGATTGGGATATCAACTACGGCTGTTACCGTTGATTGGGATATCAGCCTGTTCTCTACGGCTGTTACCGTTGATTGGGATATCAGCCTGTTCTCTACGGCTGTTACCGTTGATTGGGATATCAGCCTGTTCTCTACGGCTGTTACGGTTGATTGGGATATCCACTACGGCTGTTACGGTTGATTGGGATATCAGCCTGTTCTCTACGGTTGATTGGGATATCAGCCTGTTCTCTACGGCTGTTACCGTTGATTGGGATATCAGCCTGTTCTCTACGGCTGTTACCGTTGATTGGGATATCAGCCTGTTCTCTACGGCTGTTACCGTTGATTGGGATATCAGCCTGTTCTCTACGGCTGTTACCGTTGATTGGGATATCAGCCTGTTCTCTACGGCTGTTACCGTTGATTGGGATATCAGCCTGTTCTCTACGGCTGTTACCGTTGATTGGGATATCAGCCTGTTCTCTACGGCTGTTACCGTTGATTGGGATATCAGCCTGTTCTCTACGGCTGTTACCGTTGATTGGGATATCAGCCTGTTCTCTACGGCTGTTACCGTTGATTGGGATATCAGCCTGTTCTCTACGGCTGTTACCGTTGATTGGGATATCAGCCTGTTCTCTACGGCTGTTACCGTTGATTGGGATATCAGCCTGTTCTCTACGGCTGTTACCGTTGATTGGGATATCAGCCTGTTCTCTACGGCTGTTACCGTTGATTGGGATATCAGCCTGTTCTCTACGGCTGTTACCGTTGATTGGGATATCAGCCTGTTCTCTACGGCTGTTACGGTTGATTGGGATATCAGCCTGTTCTCTACGGCTGTTACGGTTGATTGGGATATCAGCCTGTTCTCTACGGCTGTTACGGTTGATTGGGATATCAGCCTGTTCTCTACGGCTGTTACGGTTGATTGGGATATCAGCCTGTTCTCTACGGCTGTTACGGTTGATTGGGATATCAACTACGGCTGTTACGGTTGATTTGCCATGTGTGATGACTATAGTACATTTGGAAGTCTTAATGACACGAGCTCTCCCAGTAAAAACACTATCAAAATGGACATGGAACAACCAGCAATGGAATCATTCATTGTTTTGTCCATCTCCTGTGACCAGTTGTCTTCCCTACTGTAGTTGAAGGCACCTAGTTTAAGTCTCTGGATCAGAGCGTCTGCTACATGGAAAACAATGTGTGTAAAAACCCAATAATAACAGCAGGGGATATAAATGTATTCAACAACCAGCAATGAAATTGTTAATGTTTTGTCCACCTTTGACCAAGTTGTATGTGCGTCTAACCCTCTTGTCTCGTCCCGTCCATTAGATGGGAGCCCAGGAGCCTCAGGCTGATCACTCAGTCCTCTCGTTGGCTCAGGCTGATCAGTCAGTCCTCGCCATGGCCCAGGTAGACCTGCCCCCAGAGGAGAGCCTCAACCTCACACAGCTGGTGCCTGAACTGGACCTGCTGGACAAGGAGAAGAAGGACAAGGACGACAGTGATGAGGAGGTGAGTGGTGTCAAGGTATCATCGGGGAGGGTTTATAGGGGAGGTGAGTGGTGTCAAGGTATCATCGGGAGGGTTTATAGGGGAGGGGGAGTGGTGTCGAGGTATCATCGGGAGGGTTTATAGGGGAGGGGGAGTGGTGTCGAGGTATCATCGGGAGGGTTTATAGGGGAGGGGGAGTGGTGTCGAGGTATCATCGGGGAGGGTTTATAGGGGAGGGGAGTGGTGTCAAGGTATCATCGGGGAGGGTTTATAGGGGAGGGGAGTGGTGTCAAGGTATCATCGGGAGGGTTTATAGGGGAGGGGAGTGGTGTCAAGGTATCATCGGGGAGGGGAGTGGTGTCAAGGTATCATCGGGAGGGTTTATAGGGGAGGGGTGTCGAGGTATCATCGGGGAGGGTTTATAGGGGAGGGGGAGTGGTGTCGTATCATCGGGGAGGGTTTATAGGGGAGGGGGAGTGGTGTCAAGGTATCATCAGGGAGGGTTTATAGGGGAGTGGTGTCAAGGTATCATCGGGGAGGGTTTATAGGGGAGGGGGAGTGGTGTCGTATCATCGGGGAGGGTTTATAGGGGAGTGGTGTCGAGGTATCATCGGGGAGGGTTTATAAGGGAGGGGAGTGGTGTCGAGGTATCATCAGGGAGGGTTTATAGGAGGGGAGTGGTGTCAAGGTATCATCGGGGAGGGTTTATAGGGGAGTGGTGTCGAGGTATCATCGGGGAGGGTTTATAGGGGAGTGGTGTCGAGGTATCATCGGGGAGGGTTTATAGGGGAGGGGAGTGGTGTCGAGGTATCATCGGGGAGGGTTTATAGGGGAGTGGTGTCGAGGTATCATCGGGGAGGGTTTATAGGGGAGGGGGGAGTGGTGTCGAGGTATCATCGGGGAGGGGTTATAGGGGAGTGGTGTCGAGGTATCATCGGGGAGGGGTTATAGGGGAGTGGTGTCGAGGTATCATCGGGGAGGGGTTATAGGGGAGTGGTGTCGAGGTATCATCGGGGAGGGGTTATAGGGGAGGGGGAGTGGTGTCGAGGTATCATCGGGGAGGGTTTATAGGGGAGGGGAGTGGTGTCAAGGTATCATCGGGGAGGGTTTATAGGGGAGGGGGAGTGGTGTCAAGGTATCATCAGGGAGGGTTTATAGGGGAGAGGGAGTGGTGTCGAGGTATCATCAGGGAGGGTTTATAGGGGAGGGGGAGTGGTGTCGAGGTATCATCGGGGAGGGTTTATAGGGGAGGGGAGTGGTGTCGAGGTATCATCGGGGAGTGGTGTCGAGGTATCATCGGGGAGGGTTTATAGGGGAGTGGTGTCGAGGTATCATCGGGGAGGGTTTATAGGGGAGTGGTGTCGAGGTATCATCGGGGAGGGGGAGTGGTGTCGAGGTATCATCGGGGAGGGTTTATAGGGGAGTGGTGTCGAGGTATCATCGGGGAGGGGGAGTGGTGTCGAGGTATCATCGGGGAGGGTTTATAGGGGAGTGGTGTCGAGGTATCATCGGGGAGGGTTTATAGGGGAGGGGGAGTGGTGTCGAGGTATCATCGGGGAGGGTTTATAGGGGAGGGGGAGTGGTGTCAAGGTATCATCAGGGAGGGTTTATAGGGGAGAGGGAGTGGTGTCGAGGTATCATCGGGGAGGGTTTATAGGGGAGTGGTGTCGAGGTATCATCGGGGAGGGGGAGTGGTGTCGAGGTATCATCGGGGAGGGTTTATAGGGGAGTGGTGTCGAGGTATCATCGGGGAGGGGGAGTGGTGTCGAGGTATCATCGGGGAGGGTTTATAGGGGAGTGGTGTCGAGGTATCATCGGGGAGGGTTTATAGGGGAGGGGGAGTGGTGTCGAGGTATCATCGGGGAGGGTTTATAGGGGAGGGGAGTGGTGTCGAGGTATCATCGGGGAGGGTTTATAGGGGAGGGGGAGTGGTGTCAAGGTATCATCAGGGAGGGTTTATAGGGGAGAGGGAGTGGTGTCGAGGTATCATCAGGGAGGGTTTATAGGGGAGGGGGAGTGGTGTCGAGGTATCATCGGGGAGTGGTGTCGAGGTATCATCGGGGAGGGTTTATAGGGGAGTGGTGTCGAGGTATCATCGGGGAGGGTTTATAGGGGAGTGGTGTCGAGGTATCATCGGGGAGGGTTTATAGGGGAGTGGTGTCGAGGTATCATCGGGGAGGGTTTATAGGGGAGTGGTGTCGAGGTATCATCGGGGAGGGGGAGTGGTGTCGAGGTATCATCGGGGAGGGTTTATAGGGGAGTGGTGTCGAGGTATCATCGGGGAGGGTTTATAGGGGAGTGGTGTCGAGGTATCATCGGGGAGGGTTTATAGGGGAGGGGAGTGGTGTCGAGGTATCATCGGGGAGGGTTTATAGGGGAGTGGTGTCGAGGTATCATCGGGGAGGGTTTATAGGGGAGGGGGAGTGGTGTCGAGGTATCATCGGGGAGGGGTTATAGGGGAGTGGTGTCGAGGTATCATCGGGGAGGGGTTATAGGGGAGTGGTGTCGAGGTATCATCGGGGAGGGGTTATAGGGGAGTGGTGTCGAGGTATCATCGGGGAGGGGTTATAGGGGAGGGGGAGTGGTGTCGAGGTATCATCGGGGAGGGTTTATAGGGGAGGGGAGTGGTGTCAAGGTATCATCGGGGAGGGTTTATAGGGGAGGGGGAGTGGTGTCAAGGTATCATCAGGGAGGGTTTATAGGGGAGAGGGAGTGGTGTCGAGGTATCATCAGGGAGGGTTTATAGGGGAGGGGGAGTGGTGTCGAGGTATCATCGGGGAGGGTTTATAGGGGAGGGGAGTGGTGTCGAGGTATCATCGGGGAGTGGTGTCGAGGTATCATCGGGGAGGGTTTATAGGGGAGTGGTGTCGAGGTATCATCGGGGAGGGTTTATAGGGGAGTGGTGTCGAGGTATCATCGGGGAGGGGGAGTGGTGTCGAGGTATCATCGGGGAGGGTTTATAGGGGAGTGGTGTCGAGGTATCATCGGGGAGGGGGAGTGGTGTCGAGGTATCATCGGGGAGGGTTTATAGGGGAGTGGTGTCGAGGTATCATCGGGGAGGGTTTATAGGGGAGGGGGAGTGGTGTCGAGGTATCATCGGGGAGGGTTTATAGGGGAGGGGAGTGGTGTCGAGGTATCATCGGGGAGGGTTTATAGGGGAGGGGGAGTGGTGTCAAGGTATCATCAGGGAGGGTTTATAGGGGAGAGGGAGTGGTGTCGAGGTATCATCGGGGAGGGTTTATAGGGGAGTGGTGTCGAGGTATCATCGGGGAGGGGGAGTGGTGTCGAGGTATCATCGGGGAGGGTTTATAGGGGAGTGGTGTCGAGGTATCATCGGGGAGGGGGAGTGGTGTCGAGGTATCATCGGGGAGGGTTTATAGGGGAGTGGTGTCGAGGTATCATCGGGGAGGGTTTATAGGGGAGGGGGAGTGGTGTCGAGGTATCATCGGGGAGGGTTTATAGGGGAGGGGAGTGGTGTCGAGGTATCATCGGGGAGGGTTTATAGGGGAGGGGGAGTGGTGTCAAGGTATCATCAGGGAGGGTTTATAGGGGAGAGGGAGTGGTGTCGAGGTATCATCAGGGAGGGTTTATAGGGGAGGGGGAGTGGTGTCGAGGTATCATCGGGGAGTGGTGTCGAGGTATCATCGGGGAGGGTTTATAGGGGAGTGGTGTCGAGGTATCATCGGGGAGGGTTTATAGGGGAGTGGTGTCGAGGTATCATCGGGGAGGGTTTATAGGGGAGTGGTGTCGAGGTATCATCGGGGAGGGGGAGTGGTGTCGAGGTATCATCGGGGAGGGTTTATAGGGGAGTGGTGTCGAGGTATCATCGGGGAGGGGGAGTGGTGTCGAGGTATCATCGGGGAGGGTTTATAGGGGAGTGGTGTCGAGGTATCATCGGGGAGGGTTTATAGGGGAGGGGGAGTGGTGTCGAGGTATCATCGGGGAGGGTTTATAGGGGAGGGGAGTGGTGTCGAGGTATCATCGGGGAGGGTTTATAGGGGAGGGGGAGTGGTGTCGAGGTATCATCGGGGCAGGGTTTATAGGGGAGGGGAGTGGTGTCGAGGTATCATCGGGGAGGGTTTATAGGGGAGTGGTGTCGAGGTATCATCGGGGAGGGTTTATAGCGGAGTGGTGTCGAGGTATCATCGGGGAGGGTTTATAGGGGAGGGGGAGTGGTGTCGAGGTATCATCGGGGCAGGGTTTATAGGGGAGGGGAGTGGTGTCGAGGTATCATCGGGGAGGGTTTATAGGGGAGTGGTGTCGAGGTATCATAGGGGAGGTGAGTGGTGTCAAGGTATCATCGGGGAGGGTTTATAGGGGAGGGGGAGTGGTGTCGAGGTATCATCAGGGAGGGTTTATAGGGGAGGGGGAGTGGTGTCGAGGTATCATCAGGGAGGGTTTATAGGGGAGGGGGAGTGGTGTCAAGGTATCATCGGGGAGGGTTTATAAGGGAGGGGAGTGGTGTCGAGGTATCATCAGGGAGGGTTTATAGGAGGGGAGTGGTGTCAAGGTATCATCGGGGAGGGTTTATAGGGGAGTGGTGTCGAGGTATCATCGGGGAGGGTTTATAGGGGAGTGGTGTCGAGGTATCATCGGGGAGGGTTTATAGGGGAGGGGAGTGGTGTCGAGGTATCATCGGGGAGGGTTTATAGGGGAGTGGTGTCGAGGTATCATCGGGGAGGGTTTATAGGGGAGGGGGGAGTGGTGTCGAGGTATCATCGGGGAGGGGTTATAGGGGAGTGGTGTCGAGGTATCATCGGGGAGGGGTTATAGGGGAGTGGTGTCGAGGTATCATCGGGGAGGGGTTATAGGGGAGTGGTGTCGAGGTATCATCGGGGAGGGTTTATAGGGGAGGGGGAGTGGTGTCGAGGTATCATCGGGGAGGGTTTATAGGGGAGGGGAGTGGTGTCAAGGTATCATCGGGGAGGGTTTATAGGGGAGGGGGAGTGGTGTCAAGGTATCATCAGGGAGGGTTTATAGGGGAGAGGGAGTGGTGTCGAGGTATCATCAGGGAGGGTTTATAGGGGAGGGGGAGTGGTGTCGAGGTATCATCGGGGAGGGTTTATAGGGGAGGGGAGTGGTGTCGAGGTATCATCGGGGAGTGGTGTCGAGGTATCATCGGGGAGGGTTTATAGGGGAGTGGTGTCGAGGTATCATCGGGGAGGGTTTATAGGGGAGTGGTGTCGAGGTATCATCGGGGAGGGTTTATAGGGGAGTGGTGTCGAGGTATCATCGGGGAGGGGGAGTGGTGTCGAGGTATCATCGGGGAGGGTTTATAGGGGAGTGGTGTCGAGGTATCATCGGGGAGGGGGAGTGGTGTCGAGGTATCATCGGGGAGGGTTTATAGGGGAGTGGTGTCGAGGTATCATCGGGGAGGGTTTATAGGGGAGGGGGAGTGGTGTCGAGGTATCATCGGGGAGGGTTTATAGGGGAGGGGAGTGGTGTCGAGGTATCATCGGGGAGGGTTTATAGGGGAGGGGGAGTGGTGTCAAGGTATCATCAGGGAGGGTTTATAGGGGAGAGGGAGTGGTGTCGAGGTATCATCAGGGAGGGTTTATAGGGGAGGGGGAGTGGTGTCGAGGTATCATCGGGGAGGGTTTATAGGGGAGGGGAGTGGTGTCGAGGTATCATCGGGGAGTGGTGTCGAGGTATCATCGGGGAGGGTTTATAGGGGAGTGGTGTCGAGGTATCATCGGGGAGGGTTTATAGGGGAGTGGTGTCGAGGTATCATCGGGGAGGGTTTATAGGGGAGTGGTGTCGAGGTATCATCGGGGAGGGGGAGTGGTGTCGAGGTATCATCGGGGAGGGTTTATAGGGGAGTGGTGTCGAGGTATCATCGGGGAGGGGGAGTGGTGTCGAGGTATCATCGGGGAGGGTTTATAGGGGAGTGGTGTCGAGGTATCATCGGGGAGGGTTTATAGGGGAGGGGGAGTGGTGTCGAGGTATCATCGGGGAGGGTTTATAGGGGAGGGGAGTGGTGTCGAGGTATCATCGGGGAGGGTTTATAGGGGAGGGGGAGTGGTGTCGAGGTATCATCGGGGCAGGGTTTATAGGGGAGGGGAGTGGTGTCGAGGTATCATCGGGGAGGGTTTATAGCGGAGTGGTGTCGAGGTATCATCGGGGAGGGTTTATAGGGGAGGGGGAGTGGTGTCGAGGTATCATCGGGGCAGGGTTTATAGGGGAGGGGAGTGGTGTCAAGGTATCATCGGGGAGGGTTTATAGGGGAGGGGAGTGGTGTCGAGGTATCATCGGGGAGGGTTTATAGGGGAGTGGTGTCGAGGTATCATAGGGGAGGTGAGTGGTGTCAAGGTATCATCGGGGAGGGTTTATAGGGGAGGGGGAGTGGTGTCGAGGTATCATCAGGGAGGGTTTATAGGGGAGGGGGAGTGGTGTCGAGGTATCATCAGGGAGGGTTTATAGGGGAGGGGGAGTGGTGTCAAGGTATCATCGGGGAGGGTTTATAGGGGAGGGGAGTGGTGTCAAGGTATCATCGGGGAGGGTTTATAGGGGAGGGGGAGTGGTGTCGAGGTATCATCGGGGAGGGTTTATAGGGGAGTGGTGTCGAGGTATCATCGGGGAGGGTTTATAGGGGAGGGGGAGTGGTGTCGAGGTATCATCGGGGAGGGTTTATAGGGGAGGGGGAGTGGTGTCGGTATCATCGGGGAGGGTTTATAGGGGAGGGGGAGTGGTGTCGAGGTATCATCGGGGAGGGTTTATAGGGGAGGGGGAGTGGTGTCGAGGTATCATCGGGGAGGGTTTATAGGGGAGGGGGAGTGGTGTCGAGGTATCATCTGGGAGGGTTTATAGGGGAGTGGTGTCGAGGTATCATCGGGGAGGGGGAGTGGTGTCGAGGTATCATCGGGGAGGGTTTATAGGGGAGTGGTGTCGAGGTATCATCGGGGGGGAGGGGGAGTGGTGTCAAGGTATCATCGGGGAGGGTTTATAGGGGAGTGGTGTCGAGGTATCATCGGGGGGAGGGGGAGTGGTGTCAAGGTATCATCGGGGAGGGTTTATAGGGGAGTGGTGTCGAGGTATCATCGGGGAGGGTTTATAGGGGAGTGGTGTCGAGGTATCATCGGGGAGGGTTTATAGGGGAGTGGTGTCGAGGTATCATCGGGGAGGGTTTATAGGGGAGGGGGAGTGGTGTCGAGGTATCATCGGGGAGGGTTTATAGGGGAGGGGGAGTGGTGTCGGTATCATCGGGGAGGGTTTATAGGGGAGGGGGAGTGGTGTCGAGGTATCATCGGGGAGGGTTTATAGGGGAGGGGGAGTGGTGTCAAGGTATCATCGGGGAGGGTTTATAGGGGAGGGGTGTCAAGGTATCATCGGGGAGGGGAGTGGTGTCAATGTATCATCGGGGAGGGTTTATAGGGGAGGGGTGTCGAGGTATCATCGGGGAGGGTTTATAGGGGAGTGGAGTGGTGTCAAGGTATCATCGGGGAGGGTTTATAGGGGAGGGGTGTCAAGATATCATCTTGGAGGGTTTATAGGGTAGGGGGAGTGGTGTCAAGGTATCATCAGGGAGGGTTTATAGGGGAGTGGTGTCAAGATATCACCGGGGAGGGTTTATAGGGGAGGGGAGTGGTGTCAAGGTATCATCGGGGAGGGTTTATAGGGGAGGGGAGTGATGTCGAGGTATCATCGGGGAGGGTTTATGGGGGAGGGGTGTCAAGGTATCATCGGGGAGGGGAGTGGTGTCAAGGTATCATCGGGGAGGGTTTATAGGGGAGGGGGAGGGGTGTCAAGGTATCAGGGAGGGTTTTCACCTCAATTTGCCTGCATATTGGACCTCATTTGTGGGTACTACACATCTATACTACCCTTTGGAGATTGTGATGGACTGTGTCCAGTCACCTTGGGGTCCTGCATGTTTTCAAAGTGAGTGTGTTTCTGTCTGCAGGAGGAGGAAGGTGATCCAACCCAGGACCAGGAGGAGAAGAGATGGAACAAGAGGACCCAGCAGATGCTGCACGGCCTTCAGGTAAACTATACAACAAACTACGCTAATATTCTGTTCTGTTTTAAATTAGTAGAGGTACAGAATATTACACAAATAAATTGCCAGGTCGGAAAATTGCTATAATGGAAAACGGGGCCGTTGCAGTATTCTGATAATGGGTTTTCATCCTAATGTGGTTGTCCTGTGGCGACGGACTCGCTTCATATAATAGCATCCCTAGCAGTCATTCCATGATCTCTTATTTGGACGACCCCCTTTCCCCCTGGGTCAGTCTGCTTTCTATTTGGACGACCCCCTTTCCCCCTGGGTACGACCCCCTTTCCCCCTGGGTCAGTCTGCTTTCTATTTGGATGACCCCCTTTCCCCCTGGGTACGACCCCCTTTCCCCCTGGGTCAGTCTGCTTTCTATTTGGACGACCCCCTTTCCCCCTGGGTACGACCCCCTTTCCCCCTGGGTCAGTCTGCTTTCTATTTGGACGACCCCCTTTCCCCCTGGGTCAGTCTGCTTTCTATTTGGACGACCCCCTTTCCCCCTGGGTCAGTCTGCTTTCTATTTGGACGACCCCCTTTCCCCCTGGGTCAGTCTGCTTTCTATTTGGATGACCCCCTTTCCCCTGGGTCAGTCTGCTTTCTATTTGGACGACCCCCTTTCCCCTGGGTCAGTCTGCTTTCTATTTGGACGACCCCCTTTCCCCCTGGGTCAGTCTGCTTTCTATTTGGACGACCCCCTTTCCCCCTGGGTCAGTCTGCTTTCTATTTGGACGACCCCCTTTCCCCCTGGGTACGACCCCCTTTCCCCCTGGGTCAGTCTGCTTTCTATTTGGACGACCCCCTTTCCCCCTGGGTCAGTCTGCTTTCTATTTGGACGACCCCCTTTCCCCCTGGGTCAGTCTGCTTTCTATTTGGACGACCCCCTTTCCCCCTGGGTCAGTCTGCTTTCTATTTGGACGACCCCCTTTCCCCCCTGGGTCAGTCTGCTTTCTATTTGGACGACCCCCTTTCCCCACTGGGTACGACCCCCTTTCCCCCTGGGTCAGTCTGCTTTCTATTTGGACGACCCCCTTTCCCCCTGGGTACGACCCCCTTTCCCCCTGGGTCAGTCTGCTTTCTATTTGGACGACCCCCTTTCCCCCTGGGTCAGTCTGCTTTCTATTTGGACGACCCCCTTTCCCCACTGGGTCAGTCTGCTTTCTATTTGGACGACCCCCTTTCCCCACTGGGTCAGTCTGCTTTCTATTTGGACGACCCCCTTTCCCCCTGGGTCAGTCTGCTTTCTATTTGGACGACCCCCTTTCCCCCTGGGTCAGTCTGCTTTCTATTTGGACGACCCCCTTTCCCCCTGGGTCAGTCTGCTTTCTATTTGGACGACCCCCTTTCCCCCCTGGGTCAGTCTGCTTTCTATTTGGACGACCCCCTTTCCCCCTGGGTACGACCCCCTTTCCCCCTGGGTCAGTCTGCTTTCTATTTGGACGACCCCCTTTCCCCCTGGGTCAGTCTGCTTTCTATTTGGACGACCCCCTTTCCCCACTGGGTCAGTCTGCTTTCTATTTGGACGACCCCCTTTCCCCCTGGGTCAGTCTGCTTTCTATTTGGATGACCCCCTTTCCCCCTGGGTACGATCCCCTTTCCCCCTGGGTCAGTCTGCTTTCTATTTGGACGACCCCCTTTCCCCCTGGGTCAGTCTGCTTTCTATTTGGACGACCCCCTTTCCCCACTGGGTCAGTCTGCTTTCTATTTGGACGACCCCCTTTCCCCCTGGGTCAGTCTGCTTTCTATTTGGATGACCCCCTTTCCCCTGGGTCAGTCTGCTTTCTATTTGGACGACCCCCTTTCCCCTGGGTCAGTCTGCTTTCTATTTGGACGACCCCCTTTCCCCCTGGGTCAGTCTGCTTTCTATTTGGACGACCCCCTTTCCCCCTGGGTCAGTCTGCTTTCTATTTGGACGACCCCCTTTCCCCCTGGGTACGACCCCCTTTCCCCCTGGGTCAGTCTGCTTTCTATTTGGACGACCCCCTTTCCCCCTGGGTCAGTCTGCTTTCTATTTGGACGACCCCCTTTCCCCCTGGGTCAGTCTGCTTTCTATTTGGACGACCCCCTTTCCCCCCTGGGTCAGTCTGCTTTCTATTTGGACGACCCCCTTTCCCCCTGGGTACGACCCCCTTTCCCCCTGGGTCAGTCTGCTTTCTATTTGGACGACCCCCTTTCCCCCTGGGTCAGTCTGCTTTCTATTTGGACGACCCCCTTTCCCCACTGGGTCAGTCTGCTTTCTATTTGGACGACCCCCTTTCCCCACTGGGTCAGTCTGCTTTCTATTTGGACGACCCCCTTTCCCCCTGGGTCAGTCTGCTTTCTATTTGGATGACCCCCTTTCCCCTGGGTCAGTCTGCTTTCTATTTGGACGACCCCCTTTCCCCTAGGTCAGTCTGCTTTCTATTTGGACGACCCCCTTTCCCCCTGGGTCAGTCTTCTTTCTATTTGGACGACCCCCTTTCCCCCTGGGTCAGTCTGCTTTCTATTTGGACGACCCCCTTTCCCCCTGGGTACGACCCGCTTTCCCCCTGGGTCAGTCTGCTTTCTATTTGGACGACCCCCTTTCCCCCTGGGTCAGTCTGCTTTCTATTTGGACGACCCCCTTTCCCCCTGGGTCAGTCTGCTTTCTATTTGGACGACCCCCTTTCCCCCTGGGTCAGTCTGCTTTCTATTTGGACGACCCCCTTTCCCCCCTGGGTCAGTCTGCTTTCTATTTGGACGACCCCCTTTCCCCCTGGGTACGACCCCCTTTCCCCCCTGGGTCAGTGTGCTTTGTATTTGGACGACCCCCTTTCCCCCTGGGTACGACCCCCTTTCCCCCCTGGGTCAGTGTGCTTTGTATTTGGACGACCCCCTTTCCCCACTGGGTCAGTCTGCTTTCTATTTGGACGACCCCCTTTCCCCCCTGGGTCAGTCTGCTTTGTATTTGGACGACCCCCTTTCCCCACTGGGTACGACCCCCTTTCCCCCTGGGTCAGTCTGCTTTCTATTTGGACGACCCCCTTTCCCCCTGGGTACGACCCCCTTTCCCCCTGGGTCAGTCTGCTTTCTATTTGGACGACCCCCTTTCCCCCTGGGTACGACCCCCTTTCCCCCTGGGTACGACCCCCTTTCCCCCTGGGTACGACCCCCTTTCCCCTGGATACGACCCCCTTTCCCCCTGGGTCAGTCTGCTTTGTATTTGAACAGACCATTGATCAGTAAGGTGCCTCTCTCTGTTCTCTCCTCTGTACAGCGCGTCATGGCCAAGACGGGAGCCGAACAGGTGAGCCTGTTGGAGCTGTGCCGAGACAACAACAAGAAGCAGGCAGCCGCCAAGTTCTACAGTTTCCTGGTTCTGAAGAAACAGCAGGCTATTGAGCTCAACCAGACCGAGCCTTACAGTGACATTATCGCTACAGCCGGACCAAGATTCCACCTCGTTTAGACACTGCTTGAGGTCCAAATGGCGCCCTAGTTTCTATATAGCGCACTACTTTTGACCAGAGCCCTATGCGACCCTAGGGGCTCTGGTCAAATGTAGTGCGCTATATAGGGAATATGGTGCCATTTGGGACGTGCTCATTGGAAATGGCTTTTTCACAAAAAATTTGTTTTGTTTTTATTGGCCCTTTTTTTTTGTTATTTTTGGCCGTTTTTTTTGGGGGTGGGGGCGTCTGAATGCTAACTTTTAAAAAGGATTGTACTGTATCTACCAACAACGGAATCATGCAGTATTGTTGTTTTTAAGTGAGGAATGCATATATATTCAGTGTATTTATATTTCCGGTCAAGTTCTTTTTCATTTTTTAAAAAGCTTTCCAACCACACTAGTTTTATTTTTGTTTATTTGTAACAATACATTTCCCAGTGTTCTGTAATGGTACAATTCATCAAAAGATAACACCACAAATTTTAGTCTCCGATCAAGAATTCCCCAAATTTTAAAGAACATTTACTTTCATGTTACTACATACATGCTGTTTGCAGGTATTGTTTATATCATGAGAGAAATTGAATAAGTGCTCTTCACCTCAAGTTCTTCCTCATTGCACTTGACATAAAATCCTGGTTTTCATGAAAACCATTTTTGTTTTATAGGTTGTTATTTCTGTTGATAAATTGGCTACATTGCGACTAGCATTGAATTGTATTTTTTAGGTGTATAATAATAATGGCAATTTATTCATGGTGCATCACGTTTATTTTGTACCTCTATGGCTATTTTTTTTTTGTTGTTGCATAAAGTAACTAGATGCTTGTACATGTTTCAAAGACAGTTGATGATCCCATGTTTTTAGTCTATGGTTAACTAGCTGTTGTGATACTTCTGTAAAGAATTTGAAATAAAAGTGTTTTAATTACTTGGTTACACACTAGCTCTGAGCCATTCAGTCGGGTGAAATAACATCCTGCTTTCTGGAACAGGCGCTTGATCAATGAGTTTGCCAGCTAACTGCCCAACATTGCTTGAAATTATTTAATCTTTTTTGAGAAATGTGGACTGAAAATAATTGTCTCGACGACAAGTTGTGTCTGTAAATCGAAGTTAGGTGGCTAACTTAAAGGGATACTTCAGGATTTTGGCAATGAGGTCGTTTATCTACTTCCCCGGAGTCAGATGAACTCGTGGACACCATGTTTATGTCTCTGTGTGCAGTTTGAAGGAAATTGCTAACTAGCGTTAAGAGCATTGACTGGAAATATATGGGAAGAGCTAGTACGCTTCCTTCATACTGGACACAGTCTGAGACATAAAAATGGTGTCCACGAGTTCATCTGACTGGGGAAGTAGATAAACGGCTTCATTTGCCAACATCTCAAAGTATCCCTTTAATAATCCTGCTTTCTGGAATACCTTGTTATACAACAGCAGGTCACACTCCTGAGGTTATTGTTGCAGCAAAGTATGAGGGTCGAAATGGGCTACGTTCTTAGAATCAGTCATGTGAATATACTGCATTCACTGAATACACCTAAAGCACAGTTACTTCATCTTTGCCTAAAAGCGCATCAGACCTTCCTCAAGTAGTCTCAGAAATCCCAGACCTAAGGCAACAGTGCTCCTGGAACATCGTGGGACGCAACCCCGTCTGGCTAGAGCAGGGATGGGCAACTGGCGGGTCGTAGGTCCAGCGGATCAATTTCTAAAGACAACTTCCTGTTGAGAGTTAGAATAGTAGAATACACAAGGTGCAATTTAGAAATGTGGTTGTGCATCAGCAGTGTGTCTCTTATGTCAGTCACTCAATTAGCCCATGTCAGCAAAAAAAAAATTTGATTGGTAAATTAGTCTAGCGGCCAGCTATCTAAACTTGTAGTAATCATGGTCGAATTACCGGCAGGGGTGGGCCCCATTAATTTTTTTAGTCTCTCTCACTCAGATACAGTATATTAAAAACGACAAACATATCTCTCCACCCTATGGCAAAGCATGTAGAATTAGCTGTAAAACTGCACATTTTTCTCTCTGCCCCATGGCAAAATTAGTAGAATTACAAGAAATTAGTTATAAAATTGAAAAATAATCTCTGGCAAATGTGTAGATTTACAGCAAACTTTAAAACTGCAACATTTTCTCTGCCCTATGGTAAAATGTGTAAAATTGCAGGAAATGAACTCTAAAAATGTTTTGTTCACAAGGTGGTGGGGGGGGGGAGGCTAGGCTAGGGCCGGCTCTGATGAGGAGTGGGCACTTGGCATCAAATTATTCTCCTCAAGATAACTTACTGTTGATAGGTATGGAAAGGAGAGAGGTTGATTAACTTTTCCTTATGAAATGATTTGTTATGTGATGGCAGCAATAAAGCATTGACAATGTGTTTGTATCTATCTTGAAATACTGTATGTAGATCAGACTGTTTCTACTCTCTGAATAATGTCTCTCCTCTCGGAACTATTTATTATGTAGCCATTTACCCAAGCGTAGAAAGGCGGTGCACTCTGTCCCACCCGCTCTTTCCTCCCTCCTTTCGCGTGTTTTAGAATGGCTACTCGCAAGGAATCAACTTCGACGCCAACCGCCCCGATGGCTTCCACGTCTCCGGGAGCAACTTTGGATTCTCCTGTGAAGCAGATTCAGATCGAGGGTCTGGTGAGTTAACTAGGAGGTTCATTCTTTCTGTTTTGGAGGCTGTGGGACAGGATAGGCGGGCTCGAAAGTCTGGCTAGTCTAGCTAGCTTTAGCATCATGGCGGACGCAAAAGCGCGTTGGATGGAATGTGTCCTAACTGTAAAATGTGGTTGGATAGTATCACTGTCTACATTTGTTGTTGTTGTGACAAAAACCCGATTGCCAGACAATGACCACGGTCTTGTAGCTAACGTTAGGTAGTTAGCCATTTTCTCTAGAAAATGATGGAGAAGTGACGTCACTCCTTCCATATGGCAGAATACCCATCTCAAACCAAATCAAATCAAATTGTATTTGTCACATACACGT
Organism: Coregonus ussuriensis; assembly: GCA_031479575.1. Taxonomy (NCBI): domain Eukaryota; kingdom Metazoa; phylum Chordata; class Actinopteri; order Salmoniformes; family Salmonidae; genus Coregonus; species Coregonus ussuriensis. The sequence continues at coordinate 80,957,704 of CM062500.1, forward strand.
GTTTAGCAGATGTTATAGCGGGTGTAGCGGAAAAGCTTGTGCTTCTAGCTCCGACAGTGCAGTAATATCTAACAAGTAATATCTAACAATTTCACAACATATACCCAATACACACAAAACTAGTAAGGAATGGAATTTAAGAATATATACATATATGGACAAGCAATGACAGAGTGGCATGGACTAAGATACAGTAGAATATTATAGAATACAGTATATACATATGAGATGAGTAGTGCAAGATATGTAAACATTATTAAAGTGACTAGTGATTTCAATAGGCAGCAGCAGCAGCCTCTAATGTGCTAGTGATGGCTATTTAACAGTCTGTTGGCCTTGAGACAGAAGCTGTTTTTCATTCTCTCGGTCCCAGCTTTGATGCACCTGTACTGACCTCGCCTTCTGGATGATAGTGGGGTGAACAGGCAGTGGCTCGGGTGGTTGATGTCCCTGATGATCTTTTTGGCCTTCCTGTGACATCGGGTGCTGTAGGTGACACAAACTCCTGAGTGGCGCAGTGGTCTAAGGCACTGCATCGCAGTGCTAACTGTGCCACTAGAGATCCTGGTTCGAATCCAGGCTCTGTCGCAGCTGGCCGCGACCGGGAGACTCATGGGCGGCACACAATTGGCCCAGCGTCGTCCAGGGTAGGGGAGGGAATGGCCGGCAGGGATGTAGCTCAGTTGATAGAGCATGGCGTTTGCAACGCCAGGGTTGTGGGTTCGAATCCCACGGAGGGCCAGTATAAAAAAAATATATATATTCACTAACTGTAAGTCGCTCTGGATAAGAGCGTCTGCTAAATGACTAAAATGTAAATGTAGGTGTCTTGGAGGGCGGGTAGTTTGCCCCCGGTAATGTGTTCGGCAGACCGCACCACCCTCTGGAGAGCCCTGCGGTTGTGGGCGGTGCAGTTGCGTACCAGGCAGACCGACAGGATGCTCTCAATTGTGCATCTGTAAAAGTTGGTGAGGGTTTTAGGTGCTAAGCCGAATTTCTTCAGCCTCCTGAGGTTGAAGAGGCTCTGTTGCGCATTCTTCACCACACTGTCTGCGTGGGTGGACCATTTCAGTTTGTCAGTGATGTGTACGCCAAGGAACTTGAAGCTTTCCACCTTCTCCACTGCGGTCCCGTCGATGTGGATAGGAGGGTGCACCCTCTGCTGTTTCCTGAAGTCCTCGATCATCTCCTTTGTTTTGTTGACGTTGAGTGAGAGGTTATTTTCCTGGCACCGCACTCCCAGAGCCCTCACCTCCTCCCTGTAGGCGGTCTGGTCATTGTATGTAGCTAGTCTGTAACCATGGGAACACATGCATTGTTCAAAGAGAGAACATGTTGCCATGTCTGTCAATTTGAGGCACATTCATGTCCAGGCATCACACAGAACACAAGACTGACAGTCAGTGCCAGAAGTGGCCCCTGCTGTGTCCACAGAACAAAACACACGTTACTCAAAAAAAAAAAAAAAAAAAGCTCACAAATAAACTGAAGATACAGAAATAACAGATTTTTGCATCAAGGCTTTTGTTCTGCACTACCTCCGTTTTGCCAACAGATGGCGAAATGGTTTTACTGGTAATGAAAATCTCCTTCTCGATGTGCAGTAGAAAAATAACGAAGCTGTTTACGGCTTCACATTCAAACAGAGGACAGTAGAGGGACTTGACTGTGCGGCTGCTGCTAGAACCTTCTGTTATCATCGTCATTAAATCAACAGCCGGACTAGAGTTCAACAAGAGAATACTGTGGATGGTTGAGTGCTTGGCCCGGCTAGACCCAAGGAGATGTTATGGAGAAATATGGACTCGTTTTGGGGCTGTGATTGGCTGCTCCGCATCTCAAATGGCACCCTATTCCCTATATAGTGCACCACGCCTTTGGTCAAAGATGGGACTGCTTTGCCCTATTGAACACTGGTCCTATATACAGTGAGGGAAAAAAGTATTTGATCCCCCTGCTGATTTTCTACGTTTGCCCACTGACAAAGACATGATCAGTCTATAATGGCCTCGTCCCTTTGATGCGGTGAAGTTGTCCTGTCCCCTTAGCAGAAAAACACCCCCAAAGCATAATGTTTCCACCTCCATGTTTGACGGTGGGGATGGTGTTCTTGGGGTCATAGGCAGCATTCCTCCTCCTCCAAACACGGCGAGTTGAGTTGATGCCAAAGAGCTCGATTTTGGTCTCATCTGACCACAACACTTTCACCCAGTTCTCCTCTGAATCATTCAGATGTTCATTGGCAAACTTCAGACGGCCCTGTATATGTGCTTTCTTGAGCAGGGGGACCTTGCGGGCACTGCAGGATTTCAGTCCTTCACGGCGTAGTGTGTTACCAATTGTTTTCTTGGTGACTATGGTCCCAGCTGCCTTGAGATCATTGACAAGATCCTTCCATGTAGTTCTGGGCTGATTCCTCACCGTTCTCATGATCATTGAAACTCCACGAGGTGAGATCTTGCATGGATCCCCAGGCCGAGGGAGATTGACAGTTATTTTGTGTTTCTTCCATTCGCGAATAAAAACTGTTGTCACCTTCTCACCAAGCTGCTTGGCGATGGTCTTGTAGCCCATTCCAGCCTTGTGAAGGTCTACAATCTTGTCCCTGACATCGTTGGAGAGCTCTTTGGTCTTGGCCATGGTGGAAAGTTTGGAATCGGATTGATTGATTGCTTCTTGGACAGGTGTCTTTTTATACAGGTAACAAACTGAGATTAGGAGCACTCCCTTTAAGAGTGTGCTCCTAATCTCAGCTCATTACCTGTATAAAAGACACCTGGGAGCCAGAAATCTTTCTGATTGAGAGGGGGTCAAATACTTATTTCCCTCCATTAAAATGCAAATCAATTTATAACATTTTTGACATGCGTTTTTCTGGATTTCTTTGTTGTTATTCTGTCTCTCACTGTTCAAATAAACCTACCATTAAAATTATAGACTGATCATGTCTTTGTCAGTGGGCAAATGTACAAAATCAGCAGGGGATCAAATACTTTTTTCCCTCACTGTAGTGCACCACGTCTCTGGTCAAAGGTAGTGCACTACGTAGGGAATAGGGAGCCATTTGGGACTCAGCCTGTGTTTTGTCTTTGAAATACACCACATCACAAAATGTAAATTTTCTAAGGACACCAAACCCACTTGTGGTTGCTGCCTGCCTGGTGCTAGTTTGATCATTGTGAAGGACAGTTATTCCTAGTGTAGTTAAGTTATTCACCTGCTCTGTGTACTTGGAGCCAGCCAGCTAGTTGCTATTCCATTGCATCATGCTAACTCAAGAGATCAGAGTTAGGATGTCCTGTTCTTATGCAGGGTACATCTGAAGAAGAGCACCGGATTCTCCAACTAGACCAGGGATGCAAACACTTAACTTTTCGGTGATATTTGCCACTTTGATCTCAAAATAGGTAATCTACGTGAATCGTTTAGAGGTGGGCCGAGTAGCGTTGAGACGTTTGGCTCTTTTTACTGACTGATCTATTCGACTCTATTTAGTTAATTTGAGTCCATAATGGCCAGAGCCCCCTTCTGGTGAACTATGAACTGAAAACTCTAAATAGTCATGATGATTCTACATACTACAGGCCTCTAGTTCACACGTCGTTCACCATAAACGGCTTATTGGAGCGGCCTTTGCGACTGAGACTTTTTAAAAGCTTTAAACAATGTACGTTTGTTGATTTGCTAGACATACAAATAAGATTATCTCTTCATACATTTGTAAATTTAAGATGGCTTAGGCCTACTCACACTACAGGTGAATGCATATTCAATAGGAGCGTGTGTCATGCATTGAGTTATTGAGGTTATTTTGGCTGGTCAGTGGAGTCTGTGGTGCTACAGATGAAACAATCTGTTTCCCTTCCACGTGGGACTGATATTAGCCTGCTGATCAACAACATTTTCATAGGAGCATCACTCCAGCAATGTCACGCCCTTGGCTTTTTCCACATTTTGTTACTTTACAGCCTTATTCTAAAATTGATTAAATCATTTCCCCCCCCCCTCATCAATCTACACACAATACCCCATAATGACAAAGCAAAAACAGGTTATTAGAATGTTTAGCAGATTTATTACAAATAAAAAAACATAATTTGCATATGTTTTCAGACCCTTTGCTCAGTACTTTGTTGAAGCACCTTTGGCAGCGATTACAGCCTCGAGTCTTCTTGAATATGGCGCTACAAGCTTGGAACACCTGTATTTGGGGAGTTTCTCCCATTCTTCTATGCAGATCAGCTCTGTCAGGTTGGATGGAGAGCGTCGCTGCACAGCTATTTTCAGGTCTCTCCAGAAATGTTTAAACGGGTTCTGGCTGGGCCACTCAAGGACATTCAGAGACTTGTCCTGAAGCCACTCCTGCGTTGTCTTGGCTGTGTGCTAGCGTCGTTGTCCTGTTGGAAGGTGAACCTTCGCCCCAGTCTGAGGACCTGAGCGCTCTGGAGCAGGTTTTCATCAAGGATCTCTCAGTACTTTGCTCTGTTCATCTTTCCCTTGATCCTGACTAGCCTCCCAGTCCCTGCCGCTGTAAAACATCTCCACAGCATGATGCTGCCACCACCATGCTTCACCGTAGGGTAGGTGCCAGGTTTCCTCCAGATGTGACGCTTGGCATTCAAGCCAAAGCAGGTGCATCTCTTCATTATATACAGATCTCTGGTGTAAATGGGAAGGAGCATCTCTTCATTATATCCAGATCTCTGGTGTAAATGGGAAGGAGCATCTCTTCATTATATCCAGATCTCTGGTGTAAATGGGAAGGAGCATCTCTTCATTATATCCAGATCTCTGGTGTAAATGGGAAGGTGCACAGAAGGAGCGAAGGAGACGAGACCAAAAATACAACATGAGAACAAGCGGACATAAACAAATTATGCCCTAATCTATGGATGTCACATGATTTGGCAGGGGCGCACCCACTGGGGAGCCAGGCCCAGCCAATCAGACGTGAGTTTTTCCCCACAAAAGGACTTTATTAATGACAGAAATACTCAGTTTCATCAGCTGTCCGGGTGGTTGGTCTCAGACGATCCCGCAGGTGAAGAAGCCGGATGTGGGGGTCCTGGGCTGGCGTGGTTACATGTGGTCTGCGGTGGTGAGGCCGGTTGGACGTACTGACAAATTCTCTAAAGCGGCGTTGGAGGCAGTGCCCAGCATGGAGGCTGTATGGCCCAGCCCTGCATGGAGGCTGTGTGGCCCAGCCCTGCACGGAGGCTGTGTGGCCCAGCCCTACATGGAGGCTGTGAGGCCCAGCCCTACATGGAGGCTGTGTGGCCCAGCCCTACATGGAGGCTGTGTGGCCCAGCCCTACATGGAGGCTGTGTGGCCCAGCCCTACACGGAGGCTGTGTGGCCCAGCCCTGCACGGAGGCGTGTGGCCCAGCCCTACACGGAGGCTGTGTGGCCCAGCCCTACACGGAGGCTGTGTGGCCCAGCCCTGCACGGAGGCGTGTGGCCCAGCCCTGCACGGAGGCGTGTGGCCCAGCCCTGCACGGAGGCTGTGTGGCCCAGCCCTGCACGGAGGCGTGTGGCCCAGCCCTGCACGGAGGCTGTGTGGCCCAGCCCTGCACGGAGGCTGTGAGGCCCAGCCCTGCACGGAGGCTGTGTGGCCCAGCCCTACACGGAGGCTGTGTGGCCCAGCCCTACACGGAGGCTGTGTGGCCCAGCCCTACACGGAGGCTGTGTGGCCCAGCCCTACACGGAGGCTGTGTGGCCCAGCCCTACACGGAGGCTGTGTGGCCCAGCCCTACACGGAGGCTGTGTGGCCCAGCCCTACACGGAGGCTGTGTGGCCCAGCCCTGCACGGAGGCTGTGTGGCCCAGCCCTGCACGGAGGCTGTGTGGCCCAGCCCTGCACGGAGGCTGTGTGGCCCAGCCCTGCACGGAGGCTGTGTGGCCCAGCCCTGCACGGAGGCTGTGTGGCCCAGCCCTGCACGGAGGCTGTGTGGCCCAGCCCTGCACGGAGGCTGTGTGGCCCAGCCCTGCACGGAGGCTGTGTGGCCCAGCCCTGCACGGAGGCTGTGTGGCCCAGCCCTGCACGGAGGCTGTGTGGCCCAGCCCTGCACGGAGGCTGTGTGGCCCAGCCCTGCACGGAGGCTGTGTGGCCCAGCCCTGCACGGAGGCTGTGTGGCCCAGCCCTGCACGGAGGCTGTGTGGCCCAGCCCTGCACGGAGGCTGTGTGGCCCAGCCCTGCACGGAGGCTGTATGGCCCAGCCCTACATGGAGGCCACTACCAACAGTTCTATTTAGCGTTACACCAGAGTAACAGGTCATCTGGGTAGAGGCCTCAGTTAGCTACTTCCAAATGCTTGGCAGGTACCAACATAACACATCATAGATTCTGAGTCACTAACATCCAGGCTACACAAAGCTAACTTTTATTTCTGACATTGTGTTGCATTACCTCCAGAATGTATTCTTGTGTCTGTGTGGGCGAATGATTTATGGCCTGGAATTAAGGATGGAAGCCAGCAGGGATTTCGCCTACGATTTTGATTTATTTTTTCTTGATTCAATTTTAAACCGTTGATTTACAATTGAGTGGCCGCATATCAATCTCTCCTCTCCACATGAGGTGTGCTGCACCAGCTGTTGAGCAAGATCGATCTGAAGGAGAGAAACCTACCTTTTTTTATAAAGTCCAACAGGCTTTACTTGCAATACCTGATGGTATTTGTATCATAACGAAGCCACAGCTACCTGATTTAACCCATAGCCCTTCAGTACAGGGGGTACATCAATCTGTAAGGACTCCAGCTCTGTTGTGACGCTTTTTTTGAGACGTGATGAAAGGATTGGCGTGTCTGGGTGAAGGTTTAGAATACATGTTAGATGTGAATTTACAGCGTTGGCTTTAGTCTGACCCTTTTTGGCTTTGAGGAAAAATGCCATTTGCTGCAGTGTTGGAGGGAATGGGCTTTAAAAGGTGTCCAATCTGTCCCAATAGGACCCTAATAAAACGCCTACGGAATCATGGAATCCAGACAATTAAAAAAAAAAACGGAATTCAACAATATTCAAAAATGGATTGAACTTGGGAATCAACTAAAATGTATTGGAAAAATGAATTAATTTGCCCACGTTTATCAGAAGACATGAACAGAATGCGTCAGTGATTTTTGTATTTCCTGCAACGTTCTGAAGAGGCAGGGAGAAAGCCTCTGTGTGTGTGCGGTGCGTGTGTCTACCATTTTGTGTAGCCTTTAGCGATGATGCTAATTAAAACGGTCTTCTGGTAGTTGTTTTAAAGGCTTCCCCAAAAACCTTCTCAATTAAATGTTAACTACAAAGGAGCCTATATTGAATATTTTCATCAGCCCAGTGGGTGTTTGTTTTGCCAACTCTAACATCACATGCGCTATAAAAACCTACCTAAACAACAGCCTCTTGCTAGGTGCGCAGTTGAATTAGCTAAACAAAGGGGCTGAATACTTACACAACGTCTATTTTAGTTATGAATGTTTTTATTTATAAAAATATAAACATTTTCTTCCACTTTGTTGACAAAAAAAGGACAATTATATCCATTTGAATCCCGCTCTGTAACACACAATGTGAAGAAATCCAATGTCTGAATAGTTTTGCAAGGCACTGTAGAACATCCAATTTTATTGTAAAAAAAACAAACAAACTCGACAGCGAAAACGGAATTAGGCAAAAATAAGTTATTTTTATACCCCCCACCCCCACATGGGCACAATAACTGTCCATGACTCAGTCTGATCACACCCTTCTTGTTGGTGGAGAGCACATTATACAGGTTTAACATTTATGTCTTGCCACTGGGTGTAGATATTATTTTGTTGCCATTTTTAAAGCTCATTTCCTGTGATTCTACCTATTTTGCAGTGTGTGTGTTCATGTGATATCTGAGTGACTTAAACATTACAACAAAATCTATGGTCGACCGCGCCCCTCCCCTGTCGACCGCGCCCCTTCCCCCGTCGACCACACCCCTTCCCCGGGCCACCCCATGACAAACTCCCTGACTTGTTGTTTTCAGCTTGTTACTCTTGTTTATTCACGCTGTTGTCCTTTACTTTCCACTTGATCTTCCTCATCCCCAGCTCTTCCTCATCCTCAGCTCTTCCTCATCCCCAGCTCTTCCTCATCCCCAGTGTGTTCTCTCTAGAACAACAGAGCAGCAGGCCTCTGCCCTGCCGTCCGTCTCATGGTGTCTCTGATTCAGTATGAGAGCTGAAAACTGGCACTCCATCAAAAAAGGGCCATCTCATCATTTGGCTCTTTGTCCAAGTCTTCCAGAGAAGCCATGCAAGGCTGGGGATAACGTGACCACGTTGTGTTTGTAGCAACGCAGTCAGAATTATTCTGAGTCCAGTGAAGACCAATAATCCACTACAGTGGTCCAGTTTCTTAGAAATACTTTGTCTTGCCCTTTTCTGAAATCATCTCACCCCCCCTCCCCCCCTCCTACAGGTGGTCCTGAAGATGATCAAGCATTACCAGGAGGAGGGGCAGGCCAGTGAGGTGGTTCAGGGTGTGCTACTGGGCTTGGTGGTGGAGGACCGGCTAGAGATCACCAACTGTTTCCCGTTCCCTCAACACACCGAGGACGACGCTGACTTTGATGAAGGTACGTGGTCTGGAGGACCTTGTGTTTGTGCTTTAAATTGGTAACCTACTGCTCTTCTTAGTGTGTGTGTGTGTGTGTGTGTGTGTGTGTGTGTGCTCTGAATGTTCAATTGTTCCTCAGTATGTCTCCTGTCTGTCAGGTCTGTGTGTCAGTCAGTACCTCATCAGAGAGCGTTCCTCTGACCGGAGCCCCTGCTGCTTCACCTGACTGACAGCATAGCCTGACTATAGGAAGGGAGAAGTCTCCAGTCGTGGCTCTCACTAACAAGCTGCTGTCCTGAATTCTGGGAAGATACCAAAGCGTGAAAGGTTTGCTGAAGGTCGTTAGTATCGGGGTAAGGATGTATTGTAGGTAGGGAGTCAATTTAAAGGTCTGTCTGTAGTTGTGAATGTAGAACAGTGACCCTGAGATATCTGGTAGGGCTGTCTAGGGAGTAATGGCTGCGTGGTAGTGACTACTAGTGAGTGTATAGCAGTGAGGAGTCTGGTAGGATTTGGTCTCTGCCACTCCCCTTAGTTAATAAGGCCCCTATGGGTTTCCCCTGCAGCAGACCCCGGGAAACCCTGTGTCAGTATTCTGATATCGTCTTAGCTTGATATGCTTCCACTAAGACATACTGGTACACTACAGACCAAATAGTTTGACACACTATTAAGGTGTTTTCATACTTGGTCCTTTCAGACCATTTTTGTCAACTCTGTGCGGTTTGTGTGCAGTGTGAAAACTCAGACCCCCTCAAAAGAGCCCCCAAAGCGAACTGAACTGAGACCATCTCGAGAGGTGGTCTGAGTTCGGTTTGCTTGAATTCCGTGGTCCGGTTCCCTTTTTTAGGGCAATGTGAACACACAACCCCAGGTTTGCTTGTCGTTTTTCCGGCACCACACACTAGACTACTGCCATAACCCCTCACACTAGACTACTGCCATAACCCCTCACACTAGACTACTGCCATAACCCCCCACACTAGACTACTGCCATAACCCCCCACACTAGACTACTGCCATAACCCCTCACACTAGACTACTGCCATAACCCCCCACACTAGACTACTGCCATAACCCCCCACACTAGACTACTGCCATAACCCCCCACACTAGACTACTGCCATAACCCCCCACACTAGACTACTGCCATAACCCCTCACACTAGACTACTGCCATAACCCCCCACACTAGACTACTGCCATAACCCATCACACTAGACTACTGCCATAACCCCTCACACTAGACTACTGCCATAACCCCCCACACTAGACTACTGCCATAACCCCTCACACTAGACTACTGCCATAACCCCCCACACTAGACTACTGCCATAACCCCCCACACTAGACTACTGCCATAACCCCTCCCACTAGACTACTGCCATAACCCCTCCCACTAGACTACTGCCATAACCCCCCCACACTAGACTACTGCCATAACCCCCCACACTAGACTACTGCCATAACCCCCCACACACTAGACTACTGCCATAACCCCACACACTAGACTACTGCCATAACCCCTCACACTAGACTACTGCCATAACCCCTCACACTAGACTACTGCCATAACCCCTCCCACTAGACTACTGCCATAACCCCTCACACTAGACTACTGCCATAACCCCCCACACTAGACTACTGCCATAACCCCCCACACTAGACTACTGCCATAACCCCTCACACTAGACTACTGCCATAACCCCACACACTAGACTACTGCCATAACCCCCCACACTAGACTACTGCCATAAACCCCCACACTAGACTACTGCCATAACCCCCCACACTAGACTACTGCCATAACCCCCCACACTAGACTACTGCCATAACCCCCCACACTAGACTACTGCCATAACCCCCCACACTAGACTACTGCCATAACCCCCCACACTAGACTACTGCCATAACCCCCCACACTAGACTACTGCCATAACCCCTCACACTAGACTACTGCCATAACCCCTCACACTAGACTACTGCCATAACCCCTCACACTAGACTACTGCCATAACCCCTCACACTAGACTACTGCCATAACCCCTCACACTAGACTACTGCCATAACCCCTCACACTAGACTACTGCCATAACCCCCCACACTAGACTACTGCCATAACCCCCCACACTAGACTACTGCCATAAACCCCCCCACTAGACTACTGCCATAACCCCCCACACTAGACTACTGCCATAACCCCTCCCACTAGACTACTGCCATAACCCCTCCCACTAGACTACTGCCATAACCCCTCACACTAGACTACTGCCATAACCCCCCACACTAGACTACTGCCATAACCCCTCACATTGGTGCCACAATAGAGAGAAGATGATGATGTTTCGGTTCTTGGAAAAAAAACCGTGGTATTTTTGGATAGATTGATTAGCGATTGTCAAGGATGCACATAAATGCCATAATATGTGTGGAGTTTTGTACTGACACGATGTTCGGATTATTTGTTTGCAATATGTGATCTATAGGCTAAGAGTTTAAAAAGCTGTTTATTTGATTGTGGGGTTTTGAATAGTGTGAGAAGACAACATATTTAGTGTGAGAAGACAACATATTTGGTGTGAGAAGACAACATATTTGGTGTGAGAAGACAACATATTTGGTGTGAGAAGACAACATATTTGGTGTGAGAAGACAACATATTTGGTGTGAATCACAACATAGGGTACAAAACCGAGGTCCTTTCTATCCGGAATCCTTGGGATGTCCCAACTCTGACATTACCCCATTTGAAGTTGACCTTTATAGGGGTTAAGGTTAGGATTTAGGGTAGAGACGTACCAAGGATCCCGGTTAGCACTAACCACAATCAAGGATAGCTCTTACAGCATTACTGTTCCCCGCGATGAAATCGGGGAGGGGGGCTGTGGATCGGTCTCCAATTTTGACGAAACTTGGGTGAATGATGCGTCTTGCCTTCGAGATCCGGCGTTTACTAAATGAAACTGATTGGCCCAAGGGGGGCGCGATAGGAATGAGCTGAAACGTGTGAGTCACACCAGAGAGGAAGGGGCAAAGCGGGAGGGATAACTGGGAGATTGCTAGAAGGGTTCTAGTCGATGGTTTTAAGCTAACCCTTTTCCTAACCTTAACCTAATTATCCTAACCTGCCACATTAACTCTAACCTGCTGCGTAAATTAATCTAACCTGCTACTAAATGTCAAATCTGACGTTAATTTGACAGAAGCTGGATCCCTTCTAGCCGTGACCGGATATCTGGGCCCAAAATCTGTCTTCTCCAGCAGGTGGCGTTTTTTCTTTGGTATATGTGACCGTCTGGCTCGATTCGGTTTTATGTAGCAAAATTTGAAATGGTGTTTTTTACATTGGATAAAAGTAAATGGTATATCATACACTACAGTTGAGGAACAATGGGAAAGTAATTCTGCTTTGAAAGTTTTTATAAACTTGTAACCCCACTTTTGAGAAAATGTTCCTTGAATGTTTTGGTACCTACTGAAGAGCTCTTCTTTGTCTACACCCATTCAGCATCGTTCACACCCTCTTAAGCTTTAGCCCCACCCATCTCTTTAAGGATTCACATGTGAGGCCATGTACTAAACAACCAAAGATTTCAAGGCTGAAAGCTGGTTTATACTACGGGTGCGGTCGTAAATTCGCTCTGGCTATCTACTCCGATTTCAGAGCCCTCTCGTCTGAGTGTGCCAGAGCGCAGAATAACTGACGAATTCATGAGAAAATTATAGTCCTAAATAAAGCTTTCCAGTTTCACTGACGAGAGGTACCGGGTCCTGGCAAATAGGTTCCGGAACGAAAGTCCAAAACTGAGAGATGCCGGAAGCTCCGGCTCAAATGAAGCACTGGATCTAGCTAATGATTAGCTCACTGGGTTAAACAATGCAGAGGAGAAACCCTACGCTTCAGCCATGGAGCCAGACATGTGACCATGCTTCAGCCATGGAGCCACCATGCTTCATCAGACAGGTGACCATGCTTCAGCCATGTAGCCACCATGCTGCATCAGACAGGTGACCGTGCTTCAGCCATGTAGCCACCATGCTGCATCAAACAGGTGACCATGCTTCAGCCATGTAGCCACCATGCTGCATCAGACAGGTGACCATGCTTCAGCCATGTAGCCACCATGCTTCATCAGACAGGTGACCATGCTTCAGCCATGTAGCCACCATGCTGCATCAAACAGGTGACCATGCTTCAGCCATGTAGCCACCATGCTGCATCAGACAGGTGACAATGCTTCAGCTATGGAGCCACCATGCTTCATCAGACAGGTGACCATGCTTCAGCCATGGAGCCAGACATGTGACCATACTTCAGCCATGGAGCCACCATGCTGCATCAGACAGGTGACCATGCTTCAGCCATGTAGCCACCATGCTTCATCAGACAGGTGACCATGCTTCAGCCATGTAGCCACCATGCTGCATCAAACAGGTGACCATGCTTCAGCCATGTAGCCACCATGCTGCATCAGACAGGTGACAATGCTTCAGCTATGGAGCCACCATGCTGCATTAGACAGGTGACCATGCTTCAGCCATGGAGCCACCATGCTGCTTCAGCCATGTAGCCACCATGCTTCATCAGACAGGTGACCATGCTTCAGCCATGGAGCCAGACATGTGACCATGCTTCAGCCATGGAGCCAGACATGTGACCATGCTTCAGCCATGGAGCCAGACATGTGACCATGCTTCAGCCATGGAGCCAGACATGTGACCATGCTTCAGCCATGGAGCCAGACAGGTGACCATGCTTCAGCCATGGAGCCACCATGCTGCATCAGACAGGTGACCATGCTTCAGCCATGTAGCCACCATGCTGCCTCAGACAGGTGACAATGCTTCAGCCATGTAGCCACCATGCTTCATCAGACAGGTGACCATGCTTCAGCCATGTAGCCACCATGCTGCCTCAGACAGGTGACAATGCTTCAGCCATGTAGCCACCATGCTTCATCAGACAGGTGACAATGCTTCAGCCATGTAGCCACCATGCTTCATCAGACAGGTGACCATGCTTCAGCCATGTAGCCACCATGCTGCATCAGACAGGTGACAATGCTTCAGCTATGGAGCCACCATGCTGCATCAGACAGGTGACCATGCTTCAGCTATGGAGCCACCATGCTGCATCAGACCGGTGATCAAGCTTATTGCTAAAGTGGCACACCTGCCCGAGGGTATGGACCATGTACCTAAAGATATTGCTTTTCATCAATATGTAATTGGGGCCATTTCTGGAGGGGAATATTACATTGTAAACAGTTTAATAAGTTAAGGCTATATGTCATCATTGAGAGGGGGGATGGTGTTAAGGTTAAGGCTATATGTCATCATTGAGAGGGGGGATGGTGTTAAGGTTAAGGCTATATGTCATCATTGAGAGGGGATCAGTGTAAATATCAGGTGTTATGGTTGGCTGTAGTATAAGGTACTTTTCCAGACTGTGAAACATGAAATCACCCACAATTGAAATTCTGCGTGCATAACTTGCCTTCCTGTGAGCTTGGCATGGGCCATTTTAATTTTCTAATTTGGGCCTGTAGTTTTCACTTGGTGCTGGCCTGGTGTGCAACTGGCTAATTGACCTTTTAATGTCAAGCCCTGGATGGGTACCCAGGCTGACCGCCTTCCATGTTTGAAGACATTTATTTTCACTGTTAGAGCGGCCACTTGAGTATCTGGTAAATCTAATGGAACATCTGTGGTCACACGATAACTGTTTAATCTGTTTGAGATGTGGATTCCCTCTTGTTGTTTTAGCAGGGACATCTCTCTCTCTGCTTAGGCAGCGTCACACAGTAAACACACACACTGCCTAGGCATACACACACACACACACACACACACACACACACACACACACACACACACACACTGCCTAGGCATCATCACACACACACACACTGCCTAGGCATCATCACACAGTAAACACACAGCAGGTTCCTGCTCACTGGTTCAGTCTCACAAGAAAGACCTTCATTAGTAACACCCCCTATCCTCCCGTTAGTGGCCTGGTCACCTTCATTAGTAACACCCCCTATCCTCCCATTAGTGGCCTGGTCACCTTCATTAGTAACACCCCCTATCCTCCCGTTAGTGGCCTGGTCACCTTCATTAGTAACACCCCCTATCCTCCCATTAGTGGCCTGGTCACCTTCAATAGTAACACCCCCTATCCTCCCATTAGTGGCCTGGTCACCTTCAATAGTAACACCCCCTATCCTCCCATTAGTGGCCTGGTCACCTTCAATAGTAACACCCCCTATCCTCCCATTAGTGGCCTGGTCACCTTCAATAGTAACACCCCCTATCCTCCCATTAGTGGCCTGGTCACCTTCAATAGTAACACCCCCTATCCTCCCATTAGTGGCCTGGTCACCTTCAATAGTAACACCCCCTATCCTCCCATTAGTGGCCTGGTCACCTTCAATAGTAACACCCCCTATCCTCCCATTAGTGGCCTGGTCACCTTCAATAGTAACACCCCCTATCCTCCCATTAGTGGCCTGGTCACCTTCAATAGTAACACCCCCTATCCTCCCATTAGTGGCCTGGTCACCTTCAATAGTAACACCCCCTATCCTCCCATTAGTGGCCTGGTCACCTTCAATAGTAACACCCCCTATCCTCCCGTTAGTGGCCTGGTCACCTTCATTAGTAACACCCCCTATCCTCCCATTAGTGGCCTGGTCACCTTCAATAGTAACACCCCCTATCCTCCCATTAGTGGCCTGGTCACCTTCAATAGTAAAGCCGTCACCGTATCTGTGATCTAGTCTGAGAGCTGAGCAGCACCTGTTCAATGGACAGGGCTGTGGGTGTGTCCCAAATGGCACCCTATTCCCTATATAGGTGCACTACTTTTGACCAGAGCTCTATGGGTTTCCCAATGGGCGGTGGTCAAAAGTAGTGCACCAAATGGGGAATAGGGTGCCATTTGGGACACAATGTGTATTCAGACAGAATACACCCTCTGTATAATCTCCCAGATTTATATTGTTTAACAGTTTCAGACGTGAAGGGACTGGGCGCAGATGGATAGATGGATACTGGGTTGTATGTTCCTGGCAACTTTACCCTGATGTAAAGCACAGGACATTCAGCAGCTCCTCAATGACAATGGAAGGAAATAAAAAAAGCTTCTTTATTGTAGCGGGATATAGTGGGACTAGGGAGACTGGGGGAGGGAAAGGGAGAGAGACTGGGGGAGGGAAAGGGAGAGAGACTGGGGGAGGGAGAGAGACGGGGAGGAAAAGGGAGAGAGACTGGGGGAGGGAGAGAGACTGGGGGAGGGAGAGGGAGAGAGACTGGGTGAGGGAGAGGGAGAGAGACTGGGGGAGGGAGAGGGAGAGAGACTGGGGAGGGAAAGGGAGAGAGACTGGAGAGGGAGGGAGAGGGAGAGAGACTGGAGAGGGAGGGAGAGGGAGAGAGACTGGAGAGGGAGGGAGAGGGAGAGAGACTGGGAGAGGGAGAGAGACTGGGGGAGGGAGAGGGAGAGAGACTGGGGGAGGGAGAGGGAGAGAGACTGGGGTAGGGAAAGGGAGAGAGACTGGGGGAGGGAGAGGGAGAGAGACTGGGAGAGGGAGAGGGAGAGAGACTGGGAGAGGGAGAGGGAGAGAGACAGGGAGAGAGACTGGGAGAGGGAGAGAGAGAGACTGGGGGAGGGAAAGGGAGAGAGACTGGGGGAGGGAGAGGGAGAGAGACTGGGGGAGGGAGAGAGACTGGGGCAGGGAGAGAGACTGGGGCAGGGAGAGAGACTGGGGGAGGGAGAGGGACAGGGAGGGAGAGGGAGAGCGACTGGGAGAGGGAGGGAGACTGGGGGAGGGAGAGGGAGGGAGACTGGGGGAGGGACAGGGAGGGAAAGGGAGAGCGACTGGGAGAGGGAGGGAGACTGGGGGAGGGAGAGGGAGGGAGACTGGGGGAGGGAGAGGGAGAGAGACTGGGGGAGGGAGAGGGAGAGAGACTGGGGCAGGGAGAGGGAGAGAGACTGGGGGAGGGAGAGGGAGAGAGACTGGGGGAGGGAGAGGGAGAGAGACTGGGAGAGGGAGAGAGACTGGGAGAGGGAGAGAGACTGGGAGAGGGAGAGAGACTGGGGGAGGGAGAGAGACTGGGGGAGGGAGAGAGACTGGGGGAGGGAGAGGGAGAGAGACTGGGGGAGGGAGAGGGAGAGAGACTGGGAGAGGGAGAGAGACTGGGGGAGGGAGAGAGACTGGATGAGGGAGAGAGACTGGGGGAGGGAGAGAGAGAGAGACTGGGGGAGGGAAAGGGAGAGAGACTGGGGGAGGGAGAGGTAGGGAGACTGGGGGAGGGAAAGGTAGGGAGACTGGGGGAGGGAAAGGGAGAGAGACTGGGGGAGGGAAAGGGAGAGAGACTGGGGGAGGGAGAGGGAGGGAGACTGGGGGTGGGAAAGGGAGGGAGACTGGGGGAGGGAAAGGGAGAGAGACTGGGGGAGGGAAAGGGAGAGAGACTGGGGGAGGGAAAGGGAGAGAGACTGGGGGAGGGAAAGGGAGAGAGACTGGGGGAGGGAGAGGGAGAGAGACTGGGGGAGGGAGAGGGAGAGAGACTGGGGGAGGGAAAGGGAGAGAGACTGGGGGTGGGAGAGACTTGGGGAGGGAGAGAGACTGGGGGAGGGAAAGGGAGAGAGACTGGGGGAGGGAGAGGGAGGGAGACTGGGAGAGGGAGGGAGACTGGGGGAGGGAAAGGGAGAGAGACTGGGGGAGGGAAAGGGAGAGAGACTGGGGGAGGGAGATGGGGCTCTGACTCTGATAAACAACCCAGTCACATGGAATTCTTAAGGAAGTCTCCTGCAGTTGGAACCCAGCCATGGAACACCGTTCCTCTCTGTCCTCTCTACAGATGTTTAATTAAGGAACTGAAATATTTTAACCAGATTTGAGCAAAAGAGAGGGGTAGATGGAAAAAGAGAGGAAAATAGTGAGATGGAGGGAACAGGCAAGGATAAATATCCTGTTGGGATTAGGTTTTATAAAGCAGACCACTTCATTTGCCAAATGAATGCATTTATATATGACCAAATCTAGTTTACGGCACTGCTGTGAAGCCATCCCAAAAGAAGGGGAATATTTATTTGGTGGAGCAGAAATTATGCAGGAGGATGGAGAGCAATACTAAGCCATCCCAAAACAAGGAGAATATTTATTTGGGGGTTGCAGTAATTATGGAGGAGGATGGAGAGCAGTACTAAATGGAGGAAGCCTGTTCTTATGGCTCAGAGTGGAGGAGTCTCATCTGTAGCCCTTAACACAGAAGGCCCATCTACTGTTCCCCAGAGCAGAGGATGCGGTCCGGACAGCTTCATCACAGGTGATAACACCATCCCCACAGGACTGGCAGACCGCGACTAATTGTGTCCGTATTGATGAACAGTGGACACTACATAGCATGGATACAGAGCTCAGTGTCCTGGATCAAGTTGTTTTGAATAAGAGGAGGAACACTGCTATCTCCTATGTCCCTGACTCCCAATAGCAGAGCCGCTCTAATAGGCTACCTCCTATGTCCCTGACTACCTGACTAATGCCTTCAGCTTATAGGAGCCGTCTGTCTGGAGTCATCAAGTTGGCAGGCAGAGGCAGGTCTGATTTTTGTGTGTGTGTGTGTGTGTATTGAACTGCACAGCATTTGTTACAATGTAGTTCTGTTTCACTGAAATGGCTAAAGATGGATCACAAGGAAGCATACCTTTATCTGGCCTCTACAGTACATGGAGTGGGTTCTATTTAGCCTCTACACCACCACAGGATAATGTGAAGGTTCAGTGTAGTTGACCGCTATAACCCAGGACAGACGAGTCTGGCAGGGAAACATGAATAATAACTGAATGTAACCTGCTTGATTAGATCACTGCTGACTGCTGGTTCACAGGTCTGCCCTCTCCTTCCATCTCTCTCTCTCTCTCTCTGCAGCGGTAATTGTAGAGCTGGAGGCACACACACACCCCCCTCTCTCTCTCTGTCTCTTTTCAGGGTGTTTTATTGAAGTCAAGGGATTAGTTTGTTCAGCCATGATCTCTTCCAACTGTTCTACCCATTTTTTTTTTTATATCTCTCTCTCTCTCTCTTCTCTTTCTCTCTCTCTCTCTCTGTCTCTGTCTCTCTCTCTCTCTCTGTCTCCTCTGTCTCTCTCTCTCTCTCTCGTCTCTCTCTCTCTCTCTCTCTCTCTCTCTCTCTCTCTCTCTCTCTCTCTCTCTCTCTCTCTCTCTCTCTCTCTCTCTCTGTGTCTCTCTCTCTCTCTGTGTCTCTCTCTCTCTCTGTGTCTCTGTGTGTGTCCATTCAGTATCCAATAGGTATTATCTCTTACATTAGAAAAAGAGAATGATGGTATCTTCCTTCCTTCCAGAGTATCCATCCAATACATAATTTATACATCATTTGATTCAGTCTTGTTTCCTCTCTGAGCTTTACTAATTAAAATAACTTGGCCGTGTCCTTCAAAAGAAGTCAACTTGAGAAAGAAACTGCTATTATGTGTTGGAACGTCGGCCCAGCCGCATGGCACCGAGGTGTCCATATCGGTCCCAAGCCAGCCAGCCAACCCAACCCACTTTTGAGGCTGGTTGCCAGACCTGGGTTCAAATACTATTTGAAATCATTTCAAATACTTTAGCTGTGCTTGATTGAGCAGGCCTGGCGCCATGGTGGAAATAGAATAGTTGCTGAACTGGGAACCCTCGCCTTTCTGACTCTCCAGGCAGGCTCTAGCGAAACCAAAAAGGATTTGAAAGATTACGAATAGTATTTGAACCCAGGTCTGCTGGCTTGCTGCTCCCTGCTTGAAATGTAATCCATAAATCAGGTGTCTGCTGGGCCCTAGGGTGCTGCCTGCCGTTGTGTATGCCGTGCTGCTTGCCACGGTGTGTGTGTGTGTGTGTGTGTGTGTGTGCCACGCTGTCTGACTGCCATTTAGCAGCGTCACTTCCTGTTTTATTCATTCCTCTGTCTGGGTGGAGAATGTACCCTTCAGCCCCTCTGTCTGGGTGGAGAATGTACCCCTCAGCCCCTCTGTCTGGGTGGAGAATGTACCCCTCAGCCCCTCTGTCTGGGTGGAGAATGTACCCTTCAGCCCCTCTGTATGGGTGGAGAATGTACCCCTCAGCCCCTCTGTCTGGGTGGAGAATGTACCCGTCAGCCCCTCTGTCTGGGTGGAGAATGTACCCCTCAGCCCCTCCTGTCTGGGTGGAGAATGTACCCTTCAGCCCCTCTGTCTGGGTGGAGAATGTACCCCTCAGTCCCTCTGTCTGGGTGGAGAATGTACCCTTCAGCCCCTCTGTCTGGGTGGAGAATGTACCATTCCTTCAGCCCCTCTGTCTGGGTGGAGAATGTACCCTTCAGCCCCTCTGTCTGGGTGGAGAATGTACCCTTCAGCCCCTCTGTCTGGGTGGAGAATGTACCCCTCAGTCCCTCTGTCTGGGTGGAGAATGTACCCCTAGTCCCTCTGTCTGGGTGGAGAATGTACCCCTCAGTCCCTCTGTCTGGGTGGAGAATGTACCCCTAGTCCCTCTGTCTGGGTGGAGAATGTACCCCTCAGCCCCTCTGTCTGGGTGGAGAATGTACCCCTAGTCCCTCTGTCTGGGTGGAGAATGTACCCCTAGTCCCTCTGTCTGGGTGGAGAATGTACCCATCAGCCCCTCTGTCTGGGTGGAGAATGTACCCATCAGCCCCTCTGTCTGGGTGGAGAATGTGCCCCTCTGTCTGGGTGGAGAATGTACCCTTCAGCCCCTCTGTCTGGGTGGAGAATGTACCCCTCAGCCCCTCCTGTCTGGGTGGAGAATGTACCCTTCAGCCCCTCTGTCTGGGTGGAGAATGTACCCCTCAGTCCCTCTGTCTGGGTGGAGAATGTACCCTTCAGCCCCTCTGTCTGGGTGGAGAATGTACCATTCCTTCAGCCCCTCTGTCTGGGTGGAGAATGTACCCTTCAGCCCCTCTGTCTGGGTGGAGAATGTACCCTTCAGCCCCTCTGTCTGGGTGGAGAATGTACCCCTCAGTCCCTCTGTCTGGGTGGAGAATGTACCCCTAGTCCCTCTGTCTGGGTGGAGAATGTACCCCTCAGTCCCTCTGTCTGGGTGGAGAATGTACCCCTAGTCCCTCTGTCTGGGTGGAGAATGTACCCCTCAGCCCCTCTGTCTGGGTGGAGAATGTACCCCTAGTCCCTCTGTCTGGGTGGAGAATGTACCCCTAGTCCCTCTGTCTGGGTGGAGAATGTACCCATCAGCCCCTCTGTCTGGGTGGAGAATGTACCCATCAGCCCCTCTGTCTGGGTGGAGAATGTACCCATCAGCCCCTCTGTCTGGGTGGAGAATGTACCCCTAGTCCCTCTGTCTGGGTGGAGAATGTACCCCTCGTCCCTCTGTCTGGGTGGAGAATGTACCCCTAGTCCCTCTGTCTGGGTGGAGAATGTACCCATCAGCCCCTCTGTCTGGGTGGAGAATGTACCCCTCAGCCCCTCTGTCTGGGTGGAGAATGTACCCCTCAGTCCCTCTGTCTGGGTGGAGAATGTACCCCTAGCCCCTCTGTCTGGGTGGAGAATGTACCCATCAGTCCCTCTGTCTGGGTGGAGAATGTACCCCTAGTCCCTCTGTCTGGGTGGAGAATGTACCCCTAGTCCCTCTGTCTGGGTGGAGAATGTACCCCTAGTCCCTCTGTCTGGGTGGAGAATGTACCCCTAGTCCCTCTGTCTGGGTGGAGAATGTACCCATCAGTCCCTCTGTCTGGGTGGAGAATGTACCCCTAGTCCCTCTGTCTGGGTGGAGAATGTACCCCTAGCCCCTCTGTCTGGGTGGAGAATGTACCCATCAGCCCCTCTGTGTGGGTGGAGAATGTACCCTTCAGCCCCTCTGTCTGGGTGGAGAATGTACCCATCAGTCCCTCTGTCTGGGTGGAGAATGTACCCATCAGCCCCTCTGTCTGGGTGGAGAATGTACCCCTCAGTCCCTCTGTCTGGGTGGAGAATGTACCCCTAGTCCCTCTGTCTGGGTGGAGAATGTACCCCTAGTCCCTCTGTCTGGGTGGAGAATGTACCCTTCAGCCCCTCTGTCTGGGTGGAGAATGTACCATTCCTTCAGCCCCTCTGTCTGGGTGGAGAATGTACCCTTCAGCCCCTCTGTCTGGGTGGAGAATGTACCATTCCTTCATTCCTCTGTCTGGGTGGAGAATGTACCATTCCTTCAGCCCCTCTGTCTGGGTGGAGAATGTACCCCTAGCCCCTCTGTCTGGGTGGAGAATGTACCATTCCTTCATTCCTCTGTCTGGGTGGAGAATGTACCATTCCTTCAGCCCCTCTGTCTGGGTGGAGAATGTACCCTTCAGCCCCTCCTGTCTGGGTGGAGAATGTACTCCTAGCCCCTCTGTCTGGGTGGAGAATGTACCATTCCTTCAGCCCCTCTGTCTGGGTGGAGAATGTACCCCTAGCCCCTCTGTCTGGGTGGAGAATGTACCCCTCAGTCCCTCTGTCTGGGTGGAGAATGTACCCCTAGCCCCTCTGTCTGGGTGGACAATGTACCCTTCAGCCCCTCTGTCTGGGTGGAGAATGTACCCCTAGACCCTCTGTCTGGGTGGAGAATGTACCCCTCAGTCCCTCTGTCTGGGTGGAGAATGTACCCCTAGCCCCTCTGTCTGGGTGAAGAATGTACCCCTAGCCCCTCTGTCTGGGTGGAGAATGTACCCCTCAGTCCCTCTGTCTGGGTGGAGAATGTACCCCTAGCCCCTCTGTCTGGGTGGAGAATGTACCCCTAGCCCCTCTGTCTGGGTGGAGAATGTACCCCTCAGCCCCTCTGTCTGGGTGGAGAATGTACCCCTAGTCCCTCTGTCTGGGTGGAGAATGTACCCATCAGCCCCTCTGTGTGGGTGGAGAATGTACCCTTCAGCCCCTCTGTCTGGGTGGAGAATGTACCCCTAGTCCCTCTGTCTGGGTGGAGAATGTACCCCTCAGCCCCTCTGTCTGGGTGGAGAATGTACCCCTCAGTCCCTCTGTCTGGGTGGAGAATGTACCCCTAGCCCCTCTGTCTGGGTGGAGAATGTACCCATCAGTCCCTCTGTCTGGGTGGAGAATGTACCCCTAGTCCCTCTGTCTGGGTGGAGAATGTACCCATCAGCCCCTCTGTCTGGGTGGAGAATGTACCCCTCAGTCCCTCTGTCTGGGTGGAGAATGTACCCCTAGTCCCTCTGTCTGGGTGGAGAATGTACCCATCAGCCCCTCTGTCTGGGTGGAGAATGTACCCCTCAGTCCCTCTGTCTGGGTGGAGAATGTACCCCTAGTCCCTCTGTCTGGGTGGAGAATGTACCCCTAGTCCCTCTGTCTGGGTGGAGAATGTACCCATCAGCCCCTCTGTCTGGGTGGAGAATGTACCCCTCAGTCCCTCTGTCTGGGTGGAGAATGTACCCCTAGTCCCTCTGTCTGGGTGGAGAATGTACCCTTCAGCCCCTCTGTCTGGGTGGAGAATGTACCCCTCAGCCCCTCTGTCTGGGTGGAGAATGTACCCTTCAGCCCCTCTGTCTGGGTGGAGAATGTACCATTCCTTCAGCCCCTCTGTCTGGGTGGAGAATGTACCCTTCAGCTCCTCTGTCTGGGTGGAGAATGTACCATTCCTTCATTCCTCTGTCTGGGTGGAGAATGTACCATTCCTTCAGCCCCTCTGTCTGGGTGGAGAATGCACCCCTAGCCCCTCTGTCTGGGTGGAGAATGTACCATTCCTTCATTCCTCTGTCTGGGTGGAGAATGTACCATTCCTTCAGCCCCTCTGTCTGGGTGGAGAATGTACCCTTCAGCCCCTCCTGTCTGGGTGGAGAATGTACCCCTAGCCCCTCTGTCTGGGTGGAGAATGTACCATTCCTTCAGCCCCTCTGTCTGGGTGGAGAATGTACCCCTAGCCCCTCTGTCTGGGTGGAGAATGTACCCCTAGCCCCTCTGTCTGGGTGGAGAATGTACCCTTCAGCCCCTCTGTCTGGGTGGAGAATGTACCCCTAGCCCCTCTGTCTGGGTGGAGAATGTACCCCTCAGTCCCTCTGTCTGGGTGGAGAATGTACCCCTAGCCCCTCTGTCTGGGTGGAGAATGTACCCCTAGCCCCTCTGTCTGGGTGGAGAATGTACCCCTAGCCCCTCTGTCTGGGTGGAGAATGTACCCCTAGCCCCTCTGTCTGGGTGGAGAATGTACCCCTAGCCCCTCTGTCTGGGTGGAGAATGTACCCATCAGCCCCTCTGTCTGGGTGGAGAATGTACCCCTAGCCCCTCCTGTCTGGGTGGAGAATGTAACATTCCTTCAGCCCCTCTGTCTGGGTGGAGAATGTACCATTCCTTCAGCCCCTCTGTCTGGGTGGAGAATGTACAATTTCCTTCAGCCCCTCTGTCTGGGTGGAGAATTTACCCCTAGCCCCTCTGTCTGGGTGGAGAATGTACCCCTAGCCCCTCCTGTCTGGGTGGAGAATGTACCCTTCAGCCCCTCCTGTCTGGGTGGAGAATGTAACATTCCTTCAGCCCCTCTGTCTGGGTGGAGAATGTACCATTCCTTCAGCCCCTTTGTCTGGGTGGAGAATGTACCATTCCTTCAGCCCCTTTGTCTGGGTGGAGAATGTACCATTCCTTCAGCCCCTCTGTCTGGGTGGAGAATGTACCATTCCTTCAGCCCCTCTGTCTGGGTGGAGAATGTACCATTCCTTCAGCCCCTCTGTCTGGGTGGAGAATGTACCATTCCTTCAGCCCCTCTGTCTGGGTGGAGAATGTACCATTCCTTCAGCCCCTCTGTCTGTCTGGGTGGGGGAGAATGTACCCTTGTTAAAACAGGGATCCCATCACAATGCACTTGTCACATCAGACTGCAGCTGAGCCAGCCAGGTGTGCAGAGGTGTGTGGTTATCGTGTGTGTGTGTGTGTGTGTGTGTGTGTGTGTGGTGTAGCAGGTAATTTGTACTTTAGACATTCTGCTGGCCTGTAACTGCTCAACACCTGACATTTCCTTGTTATTGGTTCAGGTTATCTCAATGTCTTTTGATTCACAATCCTCATTTAGAAATGAATTTAGCTCTGTGTAATATGACCGACATACTAATATTGTGTAGTCTTTATTCAATAGAGGAATTATATTCTTCAATAGACAGAGTATGCAGTAAATAATGGAACACTCCAGGAGTGTTCCAGGAGAAACCAGAACACACCATCACAAGGACACCGTCGGTCGGCGAGAGACAGACAGAGACAGAGGGAGAGAGCTAGAGAGACAGAGGGAGAGAGCTAGAGAGACAGAGGGAGAGAGCTAGAGAGCCAGAGGGAGAGAGCTAGAGAGACAGAGGGAGAGAGCTAGAGAGACAGAGGGAGAGAGCTAGAGAGACAGAGGGAGAGAGCTAGAGAGACAGAGGGAGAGAGCTAGAGAGACAGAGGGAGAGAGCTAGAGAGACAGAGGGAGAGAGAGAGAGAGACAGGGGGAGAGAGCTAGAGAGACAGAGGGAGAGAGCTAGAGAGCCAGAGGGAGAGAGCTAGAGAGACAGAGGGAGAGAGCTAGAGAGACAGAGGGAGAGAGCTAGAGAGACAGAGGGAGAGAGCTAGAGAGACAGAGGGAGAGAGCTAGAGAGACAGAGGGAGAGAGCTAGAGAGCCAGAGGGAGAGAGCTAGAGAGACAGAGGGAGAGAGCTAGAGAGACAGAGGGAGAGAGCTAGAGAGACAGAGGGAGAGAGCTAGAGAGCCAGAGGGAGAGAGAGAGAGAGACAGGGAGAGAGAGCTGGAGAGCCAGAGGGGGAGAGAGAGAGAGAGGGACAGGGAGAGAGAGCCAGAGGGAGAGAGAGAGAGACAGGGAGAGAGAGCTAGAGAGCCAGAGGGAGAGAGAGAGACAGGGAGAGAGAGCTGGAGAGCCAGAGGGGGGGGGGAGAGAGAGAGAGAGAGAGACAGGGAGAGAGAGCTAGAGAGCCAGAGGGGGAGAGAGAGAGAGACAGGTAGAGAGAGAGAGACAGGGAGAGAGAGCTAGAGAGCCAGAGGGAGAGAGAGAGACAGGGAGAGAGAGCTGGAGAGCCAGAGGGAGAGAGAGAGAGAGAAAGAGAGAGATGCAGAGAGAGAGAGAGAGAGAGATGCAGAGAGAGAGCGAGGCAGAGAGAGAGAGATGCAGAGAGAGAGAGATGCAGAGAGAGAGAGATGCAGAGAGAGAGCGAGACAGAGAGAGAGCGAGCGAGACAGAGAGAGAGCGAGACAGAGAGAGAGCGAGACAGAGAGAGAGACAGATAGAGAGAGACAGGGAGAGAGAGCTAGAGAGCCAGAGAGCCAGAGGGAGCTGCTGTTCTGCAGCATACACATGTCTGTGGCATGGTGATAAATGTGTACCGCTGGAAGTAAAGAAACATCGAGTTCTTGTTTGGCTGAGTGTTGGCGAGGGCTAATTTTCCCCCACACCGTTTATAATGGGCTCCTCTCCCCCCTCTCCTCTCACCTGTTTTCCTCTGTTCCACCTGGTATCTCTGATTAGCTGTAATTAATCTTAGTTAAGCAAGGCCCTGTGGAGAGCTGCCACCCTGTCAGCTGCAGACGCACACTGAACGCACACACAGATGTATAAAAACACACACAATGCTTACTTTTAGATTTTTAGTCATTTAGCAGACGCTCTTATCCAGAGTGACTTACAGTTAGTGCATACATTCTTTATTTTTATTTTTATACTGGCCCCCCTTGGGAATCGAACCCACAACCCTGGCGTTGCAAACGCCATACTCTATCAACTGAGCTACATCCCTGCCGGCCATTCCCTCCCCTACCCTGGACAACGCTGGGCCAATTGTGCGCCGCCCCATGGGTCTCCCGGTCGCGGCCGGCTACGACAGAGCCTGGATGCTCAGTGATAGATATCCTGCTTTGTGCTGTCTTCTCAAATGGCACCCTATTCATTGAGTAGTGCACTTCTGTTGACCAGGACCTACAGTGGGGGAAAAAATTATTTTGTCAGCCACCAATTGTGCAAGTTCTCCCACTTAAAAAGATGAGAGAGGCCTGTAATTTTCATCATAGGTACACGTCAACTATGACAGACAAAATGAGATTTTTTTCTCTCCAGAAAATCACATTGTAGGATCTTTAATTAATTTATTTGCAAATTATGGTGGAAAATAAGTATTTGGTCAATAACAAAAGTTTCTCAATACTTTGTTATATACCCTTTGTTGGCAATGACACAGGTCAAACGTTTTCTGTAAGTCTTCACAAGGTTTTCACACACTGTTGCTGATATTTTGGCCCATTACTCCTTGCAGATCTCCTCTAGAGCAGTGATGTTTTGGGGCTGTCGCTGGGCAACACAGACTTTCAACTCCCTCCAAAGATTTTCTATGGGGTTGAGATCTGGAGACTGGCTAGGCCACTCCAGGACCTTGAAATGCTTCTTACGAAGCCACTCCTTCCCGCCCGGGCGGTGTGTTTGGGATCATTGTCATGCTGAAAGACCCAGCCACGTTTCATCTTCAATGCCCTTGCTGATGGAAGGAGGTGAATGTTTAGTCCCGCCCCCCTCTGTTAGTGGGTTGATAATTCTAACACAGTTTACACATTTATACTGTATTTGGGATGAAATCCTTTAGTCATTATTCTTAAAATACAAATTAATCTAACACAATTATAAGGAAATGCGGAATTATCGAAGTGTTTCTCTTCCTCTGCTTGTCTTTAGACTCAGGTAGTCGTCTGTTTCGCAAACACCGTTCCCTTTTAATCACATAGCATGTAACTACCTCCTCCCAGGCCTCATTTATAGAGAAAAGGCTTATAAAGTAACAATTACATTACAATCGCATGGTCCATGCAGACAGACACACAACACAATCACCAAAGATAAACGGGAATCAACAGCAAACTCAATCCCCGTCTCCCCCACAGGGACCGACTGACTGATTTGAGAGCAGAACCAACCGGTCTAAAGAAAGGACTGAATAATATGGCTGTGTCCCAAATGGCAGACTATTCCCTTTTTTTTTTTTATAGTGCACTACGTTTGTTTTAAAAGGGAATACGGTGCCGTTTGGGACGTATGCTAGGAAGCGGCTGGGTTCACGTTGCCGCCAGTGATTTCTATAATAGAATTGGCTATTCTCTGGGATAAGGAAGCTTCTAAACCACAGTATTACCTCTCTGGTTGGATTGGAGCTGGTGTGTGTGTGGAGCATTGTGGTTCAGAGATGTGGAGTAGGAGGATAATTTCAAGCAGGAAACAGGAAACAGGCAGAATGTCAGACAGCACCTGGAAACCCCAAACCGGACTCTGATTGAGCTAGGCTAGAGTTGCGTCCCAATAGAATACACTGCTTTTAACTCTAAGCCCGATTTTTATAAGGAATACGGTGCCATTTTGGGACCTATACTAGTGTGTTGATATGTGACTCGCGCTGTACTTTGATTGCTCTCACTGATTCCTTCCACTCGTTCGTTCTAGTGGGGCTTAGCAGAAATATGAGTCATTGTGACCTGCTTACCAAACGTGAGAGAAATCTACATTATTAAGTTGCAGTGGAGAGGAGAGCTACAATATTTTTGCTACTTGAGTCTGGAGTGGACCAGTAAAATTACATTGCCTCTTGCTGTTATGAACATACAGTGGGGGGAAAAAAAGTATTTAGTCAGCCACCAATTGTGCAAGTTCTCCCACTTAAAAAGATGAGAGGCCTGTAATTTTCATCATAGGTACACGTCAACTATGACAGACAAATTGAGGGAAAAAATCCAGAAAATCACATTTGTAGGATTTTTAATGAAATGATGGTGGAAAATAAGTATTTGGTCACCTACAAACAAGCAAGATTTCTGGCTCTCACAGACCTGTAACTTCTTCTTTAAGAGGCTCCTCTGTCCTCCACTCGTTACCTGTATTAATGGCACCTGTTTGAACTTGTTATCAGTATAAAAGACACCTGTCCACAACCTCAAACAGTCACACTCCAAACTCCACTATGGCCAAGACCAAAGAGCTGTCAAAGGACACCAGAAACAAAATTGTAGACCTGCACCAGGCTGGGAAGACTGAATCTGCAATAGGTAAGCAGCTTGGTTTGAAGAAATCAACTGTGGGAGCAATTATTAGGAAATGGAAGACATACAAGACCACTGATAATCTCCCTCGATCTGGGGCTCCACGCAAGATCTCACCCCGTGGGGTCAAAATGATCACATGTCCAGGCCCGTCTGAAGTTTGCTAGAGTGCATTTGGATGATCCAGAGGAGGATTGGGAGAATGTCATATGGTCAGATGAAACCAAAATATAACTTTTTGGTAAAAACTCAACTCGTCGTGTTTGGAGGACAAAGAATGCTGAGTTGCATCCAAAGAACACCATACCTACTGTGAAGCATGGGGGTGGAAACATCATGCTTTGGGACTGTTTTTCTGCAAAGGGACCAGGACGACTGATCCGTGTAAAGGAAAGAATGAATGGGGTCATGTATCGTGAGATTTTGAGTGAAAACCTCCTTCCATCAGCAAGGGCATTGAAGATGAAACGTGGCTGGGTCTTTCAGCATGACAATGATCCCAAACACACCGCCCGGGCAACGAAGGAGTGGCTTTGTAAGAAGCATTTCAAGGTCCTGGAGTGGCCTAGCCAGTCTCCAGATCTCAACCCCATAGAAAATCTTTGGAGGGAGTTGAAAGTCCGTGTTGCCCAGCGACAGCCCCAAAACATCACTGCTCTAGAGGAGATCTGCATGGAGGAATGGGCCAAAATACCAGCAACAGTGTGTGAAAACCTTGTGAAGACTTACAGAAAACGTTTGACCTGTGTCATTGCCAACAAAGGGTATATAACAAAGTATTGAGAAACTTTTGTTATTGACCAAATACTTATTTTCCACCATAATTTGCAAATAAATTCATAAAAAATCCTACAATGTGATTTTCTGTATTTTTTTCTTTCTCATTTTGTCTGTCATAGTTGACGTGTACCTATGATGAAAATTACAGGCCTCTCTCATCTTTTTAAGTGGGAGAACTTGCACAATTGGTGGCTGACTAAATACGTTTTTCCCCCACTGTACTTGTTTATTAGGCTGCAGAGTGTGTTGGAGTCTAGTACTATGAGCCAAACATGTAATGATGCCTTTGGACTGGAACACCAGAAGAACATCCTAATGTTATATTGGGGGAATGAAGAACAACCTGATGTTATACTGGGGAATGAAGAACAACCTGATGTTATACTGGGGGAATGAAGAACAACCTGATGTTATACTGGGGGAATGAAGAACAACCTGATGTTATACTGGGGGAATGAAGAACCATCTGATGTTATACTGGGGGAATGAAGAACCATCTGATGTTATACTGGGGGAATGAAGAACAACCTGATGTTATACTGGGGAATGAAGAACAACCTGATGTTATACTGGGGAATGAAGAACAACCTGATGTTATACTGGGGAATGAAGAACAACCTGATGTTATACTGGGGGAATGAAGAACAACCTGATGTTATACTGGGGGAATGAAGAACAACCTGATGTTATACTGGGGAATGAAGAACAACCTGATGTTATACTGGGGAATGAAGAACAACCTGATGTTATACTGGGGGAATGAAGAACAACCTGATGTTATACTGGGGGAATGAAGAACAACCTGATGTTATACTGGGGGAATGAAGAACAACCTGATGTTATACTGGGGGAATGAAGAACAACCTGATGTTATACTGGGGGAATGAAGAACAACCTGATGTTATACTGGGGAATGAAGAACAACCTGATGTTATACTGGGGGAATGAAGAACAACCTGATGTTATACTGGGGAATGAAGAACAACCTGATGTTATATTGGGGGAATGAAGAACAACCTGATGTTATACTGGGGGAATGAAGAACAACCTGATGTTATACTGGGGGAATGAAGAACAACCTGATGTTATATTGGGGGAATGAAGAACAACCTGATGTTATATTGGGGGAATGAAGAACAACCTGATGTTATATTGGGGGAATGAAGAACAACCTGATGTTATACTGGGGGAATGAAGAACAACCTGATGTTATACTGGGGGAATGAAGAACAACCTGATGTTATACTGGGGGAATGAAGAACAACCTGATGTTATACTGGGGAATGAAGAACAACCTGATGTTATATTGGGGGAATGAAGAACAACCTGATGTTATATTGGGGGAATGAAGAACAACCTGATGTTATACTGGGGGAATGAAGAACAACCTGATGTTATACTGGGGGAATTAAGAACCATCTGATGTTATACTGGGGGAATGAAGAACAACCTGATGTTATATTGGGGGAATGAAGAACAACCTGATGTTATATTGGGGGAATGAAGAACAACCTGATGTTATACTGGGGGAATGAAGAACAACCTGATGTTATACTGGGGGAATGAAGAACCATCTGATGTTATACTGGGGGAATGAAGAACAACCTGATGTTATACTGGGGAATGAAGAACAACCTGATGTTATACTGGGGAATGAAGAACAACCTGATGTTATACTGGGGAATGAAGAACAGAATCAAAACCGTTGCTTTGTGAGAAGATAGCCGTTGTTATGTTAATGTCAGCTGAAAAGTACTCAGGGCCTGGGCTTGTCTCCAAGTCAGAGCAGGTCCACCGGAGCCATGGCCCAGTGAGACACTGGTTCCGGCCCCTGGAGATGGAAAAGTCTGAGCCTTTTGGGTAGAACACCATTGGAAATCCTCGGGGGAATTCCTCAGTGGAAAAGCGCCCTTAGAGAACCTCCATGGTATTTAACGAGGCTCTTTCTGTATTGCTGTAAGGCTTAGAGATCCTCCCTGGTATTTAACCAGGTTCTGGAAGGCTTTGGGTCCAGAGCTGCTCTGCTGTCCTTGTTGAACTGACATGCTGACACTCCATCTGGCTGGCTGCTTTGTCTGCCTCAACAATGGCCTGGGTCTGCCAAGGTCTGGGGGGCTGTGTGACTGAGGCTAGCGCGGGGTGGGTGGGAGCCAAGGCCAGAGCCTCTTCTAGATGTGTTCTACTATCTATCCCATAGTCTGCTTTAAGCCAGCCTGTAGTCATGGGTGCTCAACAGAAGTCTTCCTCCTTCTCCTTCCCTCTCTTGTCTCCCTCATATAGCCTATCGCTCTCTCCTCCTCCTCCTCCTCCTCCTTCTTCCCTCTTGTCTCCCTCATATAGCCTAGCTCTCCTCCTCCTCCTCCTCCTCCTCCTTCTTCCCTCTTGTCTCCCTCATATAGCCTAGCTCTCCTCCTCCTCCTCCTCCTCCTTCTTCCCTCTTGTCTCCCTCATATAGCCTAGCTCTCCTCCTCCTCCTCCTCCTCCTTCCCTCTCTTGTCTCCCTCCATATAGCCTAGCTCTCCTCCTCCTCCTCCTCCTTCTCCTTCCCTCTCTTGTCTCCCTCATATAGCCTAGCTCTCCTCCTCCTCCTTCCCTCTCTTGTCTCCCTCATATAGCCTAGCTCTCCTCCTCCTCCTCCTCCTCCTTCCCTCTTGTCTCCCTCATATAGCCTAGCTCTCCTCCTCCTCCTCCTCCTCCTCCTTCCCCCTCTTGTCTCCCTCATCAGTTTAACTGCTGATAAGGCCAGAGCAACCAGCCACTGAAACCTGATCCTTTGAGGGACTCCAGTCTGTAGAGAGCCAGTAAAAAGACGTGCTTTACAATTGAGTTATTCCTTTTGACAGGGAATCACAATGCCTTTTAAAAAGCACAAGGTCTTATCGTCAAGGGAGGAATGATGATATTTCTCGCTGTCTGTATCGCGCACTCTCAGAAGTAACAAGTAATGGTAGACCTACCAATTTAGTTAGTGATTTTACTGATATCAATTTTGTTTATGAATTAAGTGATGACAAAACGTGTCATTACGTTACCAAATTGGCCAAAAATCTGTAATGGAATTACTGCAATTTAATTGGCTACAGTGGGAAATCTGGAGGTCAAACCAAGAGTGTTAAAACAGTCTAGACAATCTCGCTCTTATATTTAAGGGCTTTATTGGCATGGGAAATGTACGTTAACATTGCCAAAGCAAGTGAAATAAACAATAAATATGAACAGTAAACATTACACTCAGAAGTTCCAAAAGAATAAAGCCATTTCAAATGTCATATTATGTCTATCTACAGTGTTGTAACAATGTGCAAATAGTTAAAGTACAAATGGGAAAATAAATAAACATAAATATGGGTTGTATTTACAATGGCGTTTGTTCTTCACTGGTTTACATCTCTCTCTCTCTTACTGACACCTACCCATTAACTCAGTCTCTTTCCATTCACTGGAACCAGTATCTAGGCTTGGGCGATATACGGAGGTATTTGGAACCAGTATCTAGGCTTGGGCGATATACGGAGGTATTTGGAACCAGTATCTAGGCTTGGGCGATATACGGAGGTATTTGGAACCAGTATCTAGGCTTGGGCGATATACGGAGGTATTTGGAACCAGTATCTAGGCTTGGGCGATATACGGAGGTATTTGGAACCAGTATCTAGGCTTGGGCGATATACGGAGGTATTTGGAACCAGTATCTAGGCTTGGGCGATATACGGAGGTATTTGGAACCAGTATCTAGGCTTGGGCGATATACGGAGGTATTTGGAACCAGTATCTAGGCTTGGGCGATATACGGAGGTATTTGGAACCAGTATCTAGGCTTGGGCGATATACGGAGGTATTTGGAAGCAGTATCTAGGCTTGGGCGATATACGGAGGTATTTGGAACCAGTATCTAGGCTTGGGCGATATACAGAGGTATTTGGAACCAGTATCTAGGCTTGGGCGATATACGGAGGTATTTGGAACCAGTGTCTAGGCTTGGGCGATATACGGAGGTATTTGGAACCAGTGTCTAGGCTTGGGCGATATACGGAGGTATTTGGAAATAGCCACAGGGTGGTTTTTCAGTACCGTTGAAACTATTTCTTACGTTTTTAGTATTTGTAGCTACTTTTTAAGTAAATCCCTGCAGTCAACTTGTGCAATATGTTAGGAGATAAAGCAGATTGAGTTCTTCATTTCACCCGTCACATTATTTTACATTATGAATCTTACCGTAGTTGAGTCAGTCTTGTGTTTGTTTGTAAATAGCACGACGGGAGAAAACGGGAGCAGGTGAGTCCAGTGTATTGACAGGGGTCACGTTTTATATTGAAGTGTTTTGTTTGTTGCTTCAATAGAGTAATCAGGGGTGTGCAACTATAGTTTTCCTTCACAGAAAATCCATTAGTGCAACACAGTCGGCAGAAAATGTTCTTCATTTTCATTCATTTTCTATCTGTCTGGCATCCACACAAGTAAATGAGCTTACCATGAAAAAAACTATTTTGTTTTGCAAAAACACGACGCATAGCCATCATATTTCTAATGTTTATCATAGAAAGAATGTAACCGGCTACATTTCCTAATGTTTTGCTTAAAGTTAATCGTACATTTGAACTAAAAGTAAGCTGGCCACACGGAGAACCGTAGCTACACATCAGTGAGGCTGTCTGTTGATAGAGTGCAACTGAAGCATGAAATTAGTCTGATGCCGAGTAGAAATTACCAGAAGAAGCATTTTACATCTGCGTTTACAAAACCTGGCAAGATAGATGTTCTGTTTAGAGGAGGGGAGTGGGGGACTGGTTGGGGGATAGATGTTCTGTTTAGAGGAGGGGAGTGGGGGACTGGTTGGGGGATAGATGTTCTGTTTAGAGGAGGGGAGTGGGGGACTGGTTGGGGGATAGATGTTCTGTTTAGAGGAGGGGAGTGGGGGACTGGTTGGGGGATAGATGTTCTGTTTAGAGGAGGGGAGTGGGGGACTGGTTGGGGGATAGATGTTCTGTTTAGAGGAGGGGACTGGGGGACTGGTTGGGGGATAGATGTTCTGTTTAGAGGAGGGGAGTGGGGGACTGGTTGGGGGATAGATGTTCTGTTTAGAGGAGGGGAGTGGGGGACTGGTTGGGGGATAGATGTTCTGTTTAGAGGAGGGGAGTGGGGGACTGGTTGGGGGATAGATGTTCTGTTTAGAGGAGGGGAGTGGGGGACTGGTTGGGGGATAGATGTTCTGTTTAGAGGAGGGGACTGGGGGACTGGTTGGGGGATAGATGTTCTGTTTAGAGGAGGGGACTGGGGGACTGGTTGGGGGATAGATGTTCTGTTTAGAGGAGGGGAGTGGGGGACTGGTTGGGGGATAGATGTTCTGTTTAGAGGAGGGGAGTGGGGGACTGGTTGGGGGATAGATGTTCTGTTTAGAGGAGGGGAGTGGGGGACTGGTTGGGGGATAGATGTTCTGTTTAGAGGAGGGGAGTGGGGGACTGGTTGGGGGATAGATGTTCTGTTTAGAGGAGGGGAGTG
>CM062500.1:80997569-81047600 GCA_031479575.1 Coregonus ussuriensis
ATTGACAAAACATCAAGCTGTAACACAACAAAATGTGGGAAAGGTAAAGGATTGTGAAGGCACTGTACATCAATTAGGTTTGATGATTGATCACATGACCCAGGCCATGTACTGTGATTCAGGAAGTCTTAATGATGGTCTAAATATGATAAGGACTTGAACATGACATCCTCGTGATATTGCTCTGACAGATCTTCCTCCATTAGTAGTCCCCTGTACTCAGACATCTTCGGGGTTGACCGTGGCTCTGTCCCAAACGGTAACCTGTTCCCTATATAGTGCACTACGTTTTTTACCAGCGCTCTATGGGGAAATATTCCTCAGTTTTAACAGTTTAACACTTTAACATGACAGGAGAGACTAATGTTCCCTGCCTTTGTGTCAGGAAGGCCAGCAGTTCGTAACTCACTCGGTCTTCTGCGTGTTTAATGAGGGACCACTGTTAATCAATAATGAAGTATATACCGAGCATTCGTTCCAAATGGCACCCTATTCCCTATATAGGGCTCTCTGGTCAAAAGTAGTGCGCTATATAGGGAACAGGATGCCATTTGGGACGCAGCCTGCTCTAAATGGTTCAAAGCGCCTCAGGGGAATCTCCATTATCACAGTTAGAGAGGGAGTAGTGAGGAATAAAGACTTTTTAAACGCCTGGTTCATTAACATGTATGACTCAAACTGGTTCATTAACATGTATAACTCAAACTGGTTCATTAACATGTATGACTCAAACTGGTTCATTAACGTGTATGACTCAAACTGGTTCATTAACGTGTATGACTCAAACGGGTTCATTGACGTGTATGACTCAAACGGGTTCATTGACGTTTATGAATCAAAGTCAACTTAGATCTTTCCCAGAGGTGAAGTAAACAAACAATGTTTCTGTTTACTTGTCAGTAGTGTTGCACGGTATACCGAAACGTCTGTCCTTTTTCAATACTAGAACATGAAAAACGGTTCGGTGCTATAATTTTTGTTACTTTCGGTACTTGTGTCTCATGTCGTATAAGGATTGAGAGGATGGAGTCTGTCTAGTAGTTAGTCTGCATCTTCAAAGCGGCAGTAGTGAGCAGCGCCAGGCTGACACAGCACAAGAAGAGCGAATTCCCGCAGCATGGCTTCTTCAAATGGAAACATCGTACCTCCAGTTGACGTAACTGGTTCCAGATGCGAACTATGGGAATACTTTGCTTACAGAGCAGATGAGGGCGACTAAGCAAAAGGTGTTACAAAGTCATCCGAAATACACTCATAATGTGTCAGCCATATAGTGTATGTAGACTGCTTCACGTTTGTCTGGGCTTGCTAGCAATAGCCACTAGCCAGCCAGCAGCCCTGGGCGGAACGTTGCATCCTATACGTTGTGTTTCTCCCCTCTCTCTAGATCCTATACGTTGTGTTTCTCTCCTCTCTCTAGATCCTATACGTTGTGTTTCTCTCTCCTCTCTCTAGATCCTATACGTTGTGTTTCTCTCCTCTCTCTAGATCCTATACGTTGTGTTTCTCTCTCCTCTCTCTAGATCCTATACGTTGTGTTCTCTCTCCTCTCTCTAGATCCTATACGTTGTGTTTCTCTCTCCTCTCTCTAGATCCTATACGTTGTGTTTCTCTCTCCTCTCTCTAGATCCTATACGTTGTGTTTCTCTCCTCTCTCTAGATCCTATACGTTGTGTTTCTCTCTCCTCTCTCTAGATCCTATACGTTGTGTTCTCTCTCCTCTCTCTAGATCCTATACGTTGTGTTTCTCTCCTCTCTCTAGATCCTATACGTTGTGTTTCTCTCTCCTCTCTCTAGATCCTATACGTTGTGTTTCTCTCTCCTCTCTCTAGATCCTATACGTTGTGTTTCTCTCTCTCTCTCTAGATCCTATACGTTGTGTTTCTCTCTCCTCTCTCTAGATCCTATACGTTGTGTTTCTCTCTCCTCTCTCTAGATCCTATACGTTGTGTTTCTCTCTCCTCTCTCTAGATCCTATACGTTGTGTTTCTCTCTCCTCTCTCTAGATCTATACATTGTGTTTCTCTCCTCTCTCTAGATCCTATACGTTGTGTTTCTCTCTCCTCTCTCTAGATCCTATACGTTGTGTTTCTCTCTCCTCTCTCTAGATCCTATACGTTGTGTTTCTCTCTCCTCTCTCTAGATCCTATACGTTGTGTTTCTCTCTCCTCTCTCTAGATCCTATACGTTGTGTTTCTCTCTCCTCTCTCTAGATCCTATACGTTGTGTTTCTCTCTCCTCTCTCTAGATCCTATACGTTGTGTTTCTCTCTCCTCTCTCTAGATCCTATACGTTGTGTTTCTCTCTCCTCTCTCTAGATCCTATACGTTGTGTTTCTCTCTCCTCTCTCTAGATCCTATACGTTGTGTTTCTCTCTCCTCTCTCTAGATCCTATACGTTGTGTTTCTCTCTCCTCTCTCTAGATCCTATACGTTGTGTTTCTCTCCTCTCTCTAGATCCTATACGTTGTGTTTCTCTCCCTCTCTCTAGATCCTATACGTTGTGTTTCTCTCTCCTCTCTCTAGATCCTATACGTTGTGTTTCTCTCTCCTCTCTCTAGATCCTATACGTTGTGTTTCTCTCTCCTCTCTCTAGATCCTATACGTTGTGTTTCTCTCTCCTCTCTCTAGATCCTATACGTTGTGTTTCTCTCCTCTCTCTAGATCCTATACGTTGTGTTTCTCTCCTCTCTCTAGATCCTATACGTTGTGTTTCTCTCTCCTCTCTCTAGATCCTATACGTTGTGTTTCTCTCTCCTCTCTCTAGATCCTATACGTTGTGTTTCTCTCTCCTCTCTCTAGATCCTATACGTTGTGTTTCTCTCTCCTCTCTCTAGATCCTATACGTTGTGTTTCTCTCTCCTCTCTCTAGATCCTATACGTTGTGTTTCTCTCTCCTCTCTCTAGATCCTATACGTTGTGTTTCTCTCCTCTCTCTAGATCCTATACGTTGTGTTTCTCTCTCCTCTCTCTAGATCCTATACGTTGTGTTTCTCTCCTCTCTCTAGATCCTATACGTTGTGTTTCTCTCTCCTCTCTCTAGATCCTATACGTTGTGTTTCTCTCCTCTCTCTAGATCCTATACGTTGTGTTTCTCTCTCCTCTCTCTAGATCCTATACGTTGTGTTTCTCTCTCCTCTCTCTAGATCCTATACGTTGTGTTTCTCTCTCCTCTCTCTAGATCCTATACGTTGTGTTTCTCTCTCCTCTCTCTAGATCCTATACGTTGTGTTTCTCTCTCCTCTCTCTAGATCCTATACGTTGTGTTTCTCTCCTCTCTCTAGATCCTATACGTTGTGTTTCTCTCTCCTCTCTCTAGATCCTATACGTTGTGTTTCTCTCCTCTCTCTAGATCCTATACGTTGTGTTTCTCTCTCCTCTCTCTAGATCCTATACGTTGTGTTTCTCTCTCCTCTCTCTAGATCCTATACGTTGTGTTTCTCTCTCCTCTCTCTAGATCCTATACGTTGTGTTTCTCTCTCCTCTCTCTAGATCCTATACGTTGTTTCTCTCTCCTCTCTCTAGATCCTATACGTTGTGTTTCTCTCTCCTCTCTCTAGATCCTATACGTTGTGTTTCTCTCTCCTCTCTCTAGATCCTATACGTTGTTTCTCTCTCCTCTCTCTAGATCCTATACGTTGTGTGTCTCTCTCCTCTCTCTAGATCCTATACGTTGTATGTCTCTCTCCTCTCTCTAGATCCTATACGTTGTGTTTCTCTCCTCTCTCTAGATCCTATACGTTGTGTTTCTCTCTCCTCTCTCTAGATCCTATACGTTGTTTCTCTCTCCTCTCTCTAGATCCTATACGTTGTGTTTCTCTCTCCTCTCTCTAGATCCTATACGTTGTGTTTCTCTCCTCTCTCTAGATCCTATACGTTGTGTTTCTCTCTCCTCTCTCTAGATCCTATACGTTGTGTTTCTCTCTCCTCTCTCTAGATCCTATACGTTGTTTCTCTCTCCTCTCTCTAGATCCTATACATTGTGTTTCTCTCCTCTCTCTAGATCCTATACGTTGTGTTTCTCTCCTCTCTCTAGATCCTATACGTTGTGTTTCTCTCTAGATCCTATACGTTGTGTTTCTCTCCTCTCTCTAGATCCTATACGTTGTGTTTCTCTCCTCTCTCTAGATCCTATACGTTGTTTCTCTCTCCTCTCTCTAGATCCTATACGTTGTGTTTCTCTCTCCTCTCTCTAGATCCTATACGTTGTGTTTCTCTCTCCCCTCTCTAGATCCTATACGTTGTATGTCTCTCTCCTCTCTCTAGATCCTATACGTTGTGTTTCTCTCCTCTCTCTAGATCCTATACGTTGTGTTTCTCTCCTCTCTCTAGATCCTATACGTTGTTTCTCTCTCCTCTCTCTAGATCCTATACGTTGTGTTTCTCTCCTCTCTCTAGATCCTATACGTTGTGTTTCTCTCTCCTCTCTCTAGATCCTATACGTTGTGTGTCTCTCTCCTCTCTCTAGATCCTATACGTTGTGTTTCTCTCTCCTCTCTCTAGATCCTATACGTTGTTTCTCTCTCCTCTCTCTAGATCCTATACGTTGTGTTTCTCTCTCCTCTCTCTAGATCCTATACGTTGTGTTTCTCTCCTCTCTCTAGATCCTATACGTTGTGTTCTCTCTCCTCTCTCTAGATCCTATACGTTGTGTTTCTCTCTCCTCTCTCTAGATCCTATACGTTGTGTTTCTCTCTCCTCTCTCTAGATCCTATACGTTGTGTTTCTCTCCTCTCTCTAGATCCTATACGTTGTGTTCTCTCTCCTCTCTCTAGATCCTATACGTTGTGTTTCTCTCCTCTCTCTAGATCCTATACGTTGTGTTTCTCTCTCCTCTCTCTAGATCCTATACGTTGTGTTTCTCTCTCCTCTCTCTAGATCCTATACGTTGTGTTTCTCTCTCCTCTCTCTAGATCCTATACGTTGTGTTTCTCTCTCCTCTCTCTAGATCCTATACGTTGTGTTTCTCTCCTCTCTCTAGATCCTATACGTTGTGTTTCTCTCTCCTCTCTCTAGATCCTATACGTTGTGTTTCTCTCCTCTCTCTAGATCCTATACGTTGTGTTTCTCTCCTCTCTCTAGATCCTATACGTTGTGTTTCTCTCCTCTCTCTAGATCCTATACGTTGTTTCTCTCTCCTCTCTCTAGATCCTATACGTTGTGTTTCTCTCTCCTCTCTCTAGATCCTATACGTTGTGTTTCTCTCCTCTCTCTAGATCCTATACGTTGTGTTTCTCTCCTCTCTCTAGATCCTATACGTTGTGTTTCTCTCTCCTCTCTCTAGATCCTATACGTTGTGTTTCTCTCTCCTCTCTCTAGATCCTATACGTTGTGTTTCTCTCTCCTCTCTCTAGATCCTATACGTTGTGTTTCTCTCTCCTCTCTCTAGATCCTATACGTTGTGTTTCTCTCTCCTCTCTCTAGATCCTATACGTTGTGTTTCTCTCTCCTCTCTCTAGATCCTATACGTTGTATGTCTCTCTCCTCTCTCTAGATCCTATACGTTGTGTTTCTCTCCTCTCTCTAGATCCTATACGTTGTTTCTCTCTCCTCTCTCTAGATCCGATACGTTGTGTTTCTCTCTCCTCTCTCTAGATCCTATACGTTGTGTTTCTCTCCTCTCTCTAGATCCTATACGTTGTGTTTCTCTCCTCTCTCTAGATCCTATACGTTGTGTTTCTCTCCTCTCTAGATCCTATACGTTGTGTTTCTCTCCTCTCTCTAGATCCTATACGTTGTGTTTCTCTCCTCTCTCTAGATCCTATACGTTGTGTTTCTCTCCTCTCTCTAGATCCTATACGTTGTGTTTCTCTCTCCTCTCTCTAGATCCTATACGTTGTGTTTCTCTCTCCTCTCTCTAGATCCTATACGTTGTGTTTCTCTCTCCTCTCTCTAGATCCTATACGTTGTGTTTCTCTCTCCTCTCTCTAGATCCTATACGTTGTGTTTCTCTCTCCTCTCTCTAGATCCTATACGTTGTGTTATTGTGTGTTGTCGCAAATTGTAAGCGGACCACTGAATAGAATGTTAAAGACCTTTGTTTTAATCTTAACATATGTTCATATTTTCGGTTCGGATTTCTCATCAATTCAACTGAATACTGTCCAGGCATTCTATTAAATATGTTGCAGTGTTATATTACTATAATGACCAGCAACTCTCTCTCTCTCTCCCTCTCTCTCCTTCTTTCTCTCTCTCTCCCTCTCTCTCCTTCTTTCTCTCTCTCTCTCTCTCTCTGTCTCTCTCTCTCTCTCTCTGTCTCTCTCTCTCTCTCTCTCTCTCTCTCTCTCTTCTCTCTCTCTCTCTCTCTCTCTCTCTCTCTCTCTCTCTCTCTCTCTCTCTCTCTCTCTCTCTCTCTCTCTCTCTCTCTCTCTCTCTCTCTCTCTCTCTCTCTCTCTCTCTCTCTCTCTCTCTCTCTCTCTCTCTCTCTCTCTCTCTCTCTCTCTCTTCCCCCCCCCCCCACTAGATCCCATTAAGACAGCCCAAGGCTCCCTGTCCCTGAAGGCTTACAGGTTAACACCCAAACTGATGGAGATCTGCAAGGAGAAGGACTTCTCAGCTGAGGGGTGAGCCCAGGCACCACACACCGAGAGAGAGAGAAACACACACACGGTAGGGAGATTCACAGTGGCACACACATGCACCTGGCAAAGCGACTGCGAGACACACACACAGGCACCAGGCTCCACTTCAGAAGCTGGATGAGAATTGCCAAAAGCCATCAATACCACACAGACATACACATACCACATAGACACACACACACACATACCACATAGACACACACAGAGGCACAAATACCAACTGCACCTTTTCCGATAAGAATTCAGCATCAATGCTGTACTTTTGAAACTCCCTTCAAAAGATTCAAATGCATGATGTTATTTTCCCCATGGGGGAAGGAGAGCCTCACCAGAAGCTGTTAGTGATGTGATGATAGTGGTTTATTACTAGTGTGTGTTGGGACTGCCAAACAACTATACTGCAGTGTTTATCCACTGGCTGGCTGGCTTTGACCCTCAGGCTGCTGGCCATTGATTTTAAATTGCATCTGAATAAAGCGTAATGAGAGCCATTTGAAAAAGATCTGAGTTCCCACAATCTGAGTTTATAAAAAAGGAATCACAGCAGACGGGTATTAAATTGACCAGAAAAGAACAGCTTTAGGATTTTAAAATAAACTCAAAACAAAATAAAATAAAGAAACAACCCTGTCTTTCAAAGATAATTATACACAC
Organism: Coregonus ussuriensis; assembly: GCA_031479575.1. Taxonomy (NCBI): domain Eukaryota; kingdom Metazoa; phylum Chordata; class Actinopteri; order Salmoniformes; family Salmonidae; genus Coregonus; species Coregonus ussuriensis. The sequence continues at coordinate 81,004,807 of CM062500.1, forward strand.
ACACACTCACTCACTCACTCACTCACTCACTCACTCACTCACTCACTCACTCACTCACTCACTCACTCACTCACTCACTCACTCTCTCACTCCCACCCCTACCTAACCACACACACACAGACACACAGACACACCCACCCCTACCTACCTACCTCATCAGTGTCTCTCAATACGCTGCTGATTGAAAGGCCAGGAGGACAAATATCACCCCTATTGAAGATTCATTTCACCACCATTATTATGGGGAGGATCTGAATAATATATTATTTCAAAGAAGTGCTTCTGTTTTCCATGATGGTGTCTTTCATGTGGCGGTATTTGATGTTTTATAAGCTGGTGTTTTGTGATCTTTTAAATGAAAGTCAGGAAGAGAGACTGGCACTACTTCCTGTTGAATTGTCTCTACCTTCGGTCTACCACGACTGCTGTCAACAGGGTCCAGCTTTATAAACGCACATGGCAGATTTAGTACATTAAACTCATTTTTTTTCCGGAGCTGGCAATCAAATCGAATTGAATCAAACTGAATTGAATGTAATTTACTTTGAATTGAACTGAACAGGTTATTTTCTCTCCCCAGATTGAAGAAGGCCATGATTGGTTTTGAGCACATGTTTGAGGAGGTTCCCATCGTGATCAAGAACTCCCATCTGATCAACGTTCTGATGTGGGAGCTAGAGGAGAAGTCCACTGTGGCCGACAAACACGAGCTGCTCAACCTCTCCAGCAGGTACGTGACTTGGTGCTGGGAGCCGTCTATCCTTAGTGCCCTAGAAGGTAGGGGGTAGGAGCTAGGGGTTGATGTGGGGAGCTAGAGAAGTCTACTGTGCTTGACAAACACGAGCTGCTCAACCTCTCCAGCCGGTCAGTACAGCGCGTTCGTCATACTTTTATTACCCAGCATGTCAGTGGTGCCACTGTCTATTGCTTGTTGTCTAGTTCTAATATGTAGGGGTTAGTGTCTAGGGGTTAATTATGAAGTCTACGTGAACGTTGTTTCTGTCAGTGTCTTATTGTCCAGCGGGTAAAGGCGTGGTGCTGTGCTCTGGCTGTCTCATACTGTCTATTATCTAACCAACCATGTCCATCTTAGTCCACTTCTGAATCTCAAATTGACCCAAAGTACCTACACTCGACCCCCCCCCCCTACACTCATGTCTTTTCCACAAGCACATGGAGTAGCCAGCCAAATATAAAAAAATTAGCCAGCCAGGCTTTTTACAGAACATGCTCTATTTTGGTGGCCTCTGGTACATCCTAATGCCTTGATTCCATCTGAAATACACAGCTAAAGTATTGAATATTTTAACGACTTTAAATCCCAGATTGGTAAAATTAGTTGTGGTATTGTGTCTACAATTAAAATGACTGGAAATGTATGAATTCAGTGTATTGTTAGTCGTTTTGGATATCGCCTAGGACTATTTGATCAGGACTATTTTCAAAGTAAGAACATTAAACCTTTTTTTTTTTTTTTTACATTTAACCGTGTCTTCTCAAGGTTTATGTTTGTTCTTCAAATATGTATTTTCTAAAAACAGAACATTTTTCTTAAAGATAAATTAAAGGTAACATTTTAAATCAAACACACTTTTGAAATGTCAAAATGGGTCTCTAAAAAGATGCTGAAGTAAGTTCTGGGTCCATACAGTGGCTTGCGAAAGTATTCACCCCCCTTGGCATTTTTCCTATTTTGTTGCCTTTAAAACCTGGAATTAAAATGGATTTTTTGGGGGTTTGTATCGTTTGATTTACACAACATGCCTACCACTTTGAAGATGCAAAATATTTTTTAAACAAACAAGAAATAAGACAAAAAAACAGAACTTGAGCGTGCATAACTATTCACCCCCCCCCCCCCAAAGTCAATACTTTTGTAGTGCCACCTTTTGCAGCAATTACAGCTGCAAGTCTCTTGGGGTATGTCTCTATAAGCTTGGCACATCTAGCCACTGGGATTTTTACCCATTCTTCAAGGCAAAACTGCTCCAGCTCCTTCAAGTTGGATGGGTTCCGCTGGTGTACAGCAATCTTTAAGTCATACCACAGATTCTCAATTGGATTGAGGTCTGGGCTTTGACTAGGCCATTCCAAGACATTTAAATGTTTCCCCTTAAACCACTTGAGTGTTGCTTTAGCAGTATGCTTAGGGTCATTGTCCTGCTGGAAGGTGAACCTCCGTCCCAGTCTCAAATCTCTGGAAGACTGAAACAGGTTTCCCTCAAGAATTTCCCTGTATTTAGCGCCATCCATCATTCCTTCAATTCTGACCAGTTTCCCAGTCCCTGCCGATGAAAAACATCCCCACAGCATGATGCTGCCACCACCATGCTTCACTGTGGGGATGGTGTTCTCGGGGTGATGAGAGGTGTTGGGTTTGCGCCAGACATGGCATTTTCCTTGATGGCCAAAAAGCTCAATTTTATGTTTGGGGAGTCTCCCACATGCCTTTTGGCGAACACCAAACGTGTTTGCTTATTTCTTTCTTGAAGCAATGGCTTTTTTCAGGCCACTCTTCCGTAAAGCCCAGCTCTGTGGAGTGTACGGCTTAAAGTGGTCCTATGGACAGATACTCCAATCTCCACTGTGGAGCTTTGCAGGTCCTTCAGGGTTATCTTTGGTCTCTTCGTTGACTCTCTGATTAATGCCCTCCTTGCCTGGTCCATGAGTTTTGGTGGGCGGCCCTCTCTTGGCAGGTTTGTTGTGGTGCCATATTCTTTCCATTTTTTAATAATGGATTTAATAGTGCTCCGTGGGATATTCAACGTTTCTGATATTTTTTTATAACCCAACCCTGATCTGTACTACAACTTTGTCCCTGACCTGTTTGGAGAGCTCCTTTTCTTCATGGTGCCGCTTGCTTGGTGGTGCCCCTTGCTTAGTGGTGTTGCAGACTCTGGGGCCTTTCAGAACAGGTGTGTGGATATATACTGAGATCATGTGACAGATCATGTGACACTTAGGTAGCACGCAGGTGGACTTTATTTAACTAATTATGTGACTTCTGAAGGTAATTGGTTGCACCAGATCTTATTTAGGGTCTTCATAGCAAAAGGGGTGAATACATATGCACACACCCCTTTTCAGTTATTTATTTTTTAGCATTTTTTTAAACAAGTTATTTTTTTCATTTCACTTCACAAATGTGGACTATTTTGTGTATGTCCATTACATTAAATCCAAATAAAAATCCATTTAAATTACAAGTTGTAATGCAACAAAATAGGAAAAAACGCCAAGGGGGATGAATACTTTTGCAAGGCACTGTATGTGTTAAGAGAAGTTAAATTACTGAAAGAATTTCAACACGTGTTTGCAACTCTGTGAATTGCAGTATGTCATTTATATAAATAAAAAAAATACTTGTTTAGCAACTGACCCACAGATTTATTCTTAAAGAATCATGTAAGAGTTTGCTGACTTCCACAGGCTTCAAGCTTCCTTTTTAAGAGGCATTTTCTCAGCAATCTGTAATACAAGTATGACTGAAGAATAAAACAGATGTTAACAGGGGCTTTGCTACACAGAAAACAGCAGTTGACTGTTCCATTGTCAAAAGTTGGATTAAAAATATTTTAAAAGCTAATGATACTTATATGGTATTTTCAAAGATATTGATATAGGCCTAATTGATTTAATCCGTTTTATTTGATCATATTTTGGACCAGAGCGAAGCTCTCTTCACTAGGCCTACGTATTGTTCCTGCAGTGAGGAGGATTCACCGTCTTTATCGAATGTTTTTCATAATTTATCTGCAGATAATCGCCAAAAAGCCTACCGGTATGCAAATTAGGGAGCCAGATGAACGTCTCTCTCACCGATGCAATTCGGTTACTGACCAGTCACTCACTTTAAGTCCTGACGGACTTCATATGGAAAATAGAAACAAGATATTTAGTTGACTGTCCCGTTGCGATATCATGAACATGTATATACTGTAACTACGTTGTAGGATTTTATGAATGGCAAGGATATATGAGATCGACTTTATTCAGTCAGTTCGACACCTTTTTAATAAACTAGTCAAGCTTGCTGTTCATCAATCAAAGCACAGTAAACAGCATAACGCCAACGCTTCATAACGCCAACGCTTCATAACGCCAACGCTTCATAACGCCAACGCTTCATAACGCCAACGCTTCATAACGCCAACGCTTCATAACGCCAACGCTTCATAACGCCAACGCTTCATAACGCCAACGCTTCATAACGCCAACGCTTCGCGGCCGCATATGAAACACGTGGAAGAAAATAAATGAATGATCCAGAAAAACAATAAGAGGATTTAGACTAATCGTCACCACATTATGAGACATGCAAATTCACTGAGACGATGGAGCGTCATGCTCTCTCCCTCCAGTGTGAAGAAATCTGACCAACCACACCCAGGTGCTGAGAGGCGGGACAGACGGCAGACTGTCCAACCAGCAGTGTTCCCCTGTCATCGCTCCCTTTGTGGCTGACGGGCGCCTGTCCTGTCAATAGATCGCTGGAAGATGCAAATCGTTCATACTAGCGGGAGAGGGCTCGGCAGACTTTTTTTTTCTGGCTAGCGGATTGAAAAGTAGCCTGGTTAATTTAAGTGGGGAAAAATACCCGGCTGAAAAAAATGCGTCTGTAATCGGCTGTTTAGCCGACAGCTGGCGCTAATGGAAAACACTGACACTACCCCCTGAACACTTCCCCCTGAACAGTACACACTACCCCCTGAACACTTCCCCCTGATCACTACACACTACCCCCTGAACACTACACACTACCCCCTGAACACTACACACTACCCCCTGAACACTTCCCCCTGATCACTACACACTACCCCCTGAACACTACCCCCTGATCACTACACACTACCCCCTGAACACTTCCCCCTGATCACTACACACTACCCCCTGAACACTACCCCCTGATCACTACACACTACCCCCTGAACACTACACACTACCCCCTGAACACTACCCCCTGAACACTACACACTACCCCCTGAACACTTCCCCCTGATCACTACACACTACCCCCTGAACACTACACACTACCCCCTGAACACTTCCCCCTGATCACTACACACTACCCCCTGAACACTACACACTACCCCCTAAACACTACCCCCTGAACACTACACACTACCCCCTGAACACTTCCCCCTGATCACTACACACTACCCCCTGAACACTTCCCCCTGATCACTACACACTACCCCCTGAACACTACACACTACCCCTGAACACTACCCCCTGAACACTACACACTACCCCCTGAACACTTCCCCCTGATCACTACACACTACCCCCTGAACACTACACACTACCCCCTAAACACTACCCCCTGAACACTACACACTACCCCCTAAACACTACCCCCTGAACACTACACACTACCCCCTGAACACTACCCTCTGAACACTACACACTACCCCCTGATCACTTTGTAGATAAACTACTAACCATGTTTGTTTTAGTCCACTTAGTGAACCCCTAATGGACCTCTTCCCTGCCCCCTACTCCTAGGCACTTCACTCACTACTCCCTCTCTAACTGTGATAATGGAGATTCCCCTGAGGCGCTTTGATCCATTTAGAGCAGGCTGCATCCCAAATGGCACCCTATTCCCTAGATAGCGCACTACTTTTGACCAGAGAGCCCTATATAGGGAATAGGGTGCCATTTGGAACGAATGCTCGGTATATACTTCATTATTGATTGACAGTGGTCCCTCATTAAACACGCAGAAGACCGAGTGCGTTACGAACATTGGTCTCCCCCTGTCATGTTCATGTTAAAGTGTTCAACTGGGGAACATGACAAGGGATGTGACCCAAATTACAACCTATTCCCCATAGGGCTCGTGTGTTGGGCTCATGTGTTGTCCATCTCCCCTCAGTAACCACCTGGAGAATGTAATCATGTGTTGTCCATCTCCCCTCAGTAACCACCTGGAGAATGTAATCATTTGTTGTCCATCTCCCCTCAGTAACCACCTGGACAATGTAATCTCATGTGTTGTCCATCTCCCCTCAGTAACCACCTGGAGAATGTAATCGTGTGTTGTCCATCTCCCCTCAGTAACCACCTGGAGAATGTAATCATGTGTTGTCCATCTCCCCTCAGTAACCACCTGGAGAATGTAATCATGTGTTGTCCATCTCCCCTCAGTAACCACCTGGAGAATGTAATCTCATGTGTTGTCCATCTCCCCTCAGTAACCACCTGGAGAATGTAATCATGTGTTGTCCATCTCCCCTCAGTAACCACCTGGAGAATGTAATCATGTGTTGTCCATCTCCCCTCAGTAACCACCTGGAGAATGTAATCATGTGTTGTCCATCTCCCCTCAGTAACCACCTGGAGAATGTAATCTCATGTGTTGTCCATCTCCCCTCAGTAACCACCTGGAGAATGTAATCTCATGTGTTGTCCATCTCCCCTCAGTAACCACCTGGAGAATGTAATCATGTGTTGTCCATCTCCCCTCAGTAACCACCTGGAGAATGTAATCTCATGTGTTGTCCATGTCCCCTCAGTAACCACCTGGAGAATGTAATCTCATGTGTTGTCCATCTCCCCTCAGTAACCACCTGGAGAATGTAATCTCATGTGTTGTCCATCTCCCCTCAGTAACCACCTGGAGAATGTAATCATGTGTTGTCCATCTCCCCTCAGTAACCACCTGGAGAATGTAATCTCATGTGTTGTCCATCTCCCCTCAGTAACCACCTGGAGAATGTAATCTCATGTGTTGTCCATCTCCCCTCAGTAACCACCTGGAGAATGTAATCTCATGTGTTGTCCATCTCCCCTCAGTAACCACCTGGAGAATGTAATCATGTGTTGTCCATCTCCCCTCAGTAACCACCTGGTGAATGTAATCTCATGTGTTGTCCATCTCCCCTCAGTAACCACCTGGTGAATGTAATCTCATGTGTTGTCCATCTCCCCTCAGTAACCACCTGGAGAATGTAATCTCATGTGTTGTCCATCTCCCCTCAGTAACCACCTGGAGAATGTAATCTCATGTGTTGTCCAACTCCCCTCAGTAACCACCTGGAGAATGTAATCATGTGTTGTCCATCTCCCCTCAGTAACCACCTGGAGAATGTAATCTCATGTGTTGTCCATCTCCCCTCAGTAACCACCTGGTGAATGTAATCTCATGTGTTGTCCATCTCCCCTCAGTAACCACCTGGAGAATGTAATCTCATGTGTTGTCCATCTCCCCTCAGTAACCACCTGGAGAATGTAATCTCATGTGTTGTCCATCTCCCCTCAGTAACCACCTGGAGAATGTAATCTCATGTGTTGTCCATCTCCCCTCAGTAACCACCTGGAGAATGTAATCTCATGTGTTGTCCATCTCCCCTCAGTAACCACCTGGAGAATGTAATCTCATGTGTTGTCCATCTCCCCTCAGTAACCACCTGGAGAATGTAATCATGTGTTGTCCATCTCCCCTCAGTAACCACCTGGAGAATGTAATCTCATGTGTTGTCCATCTCCCCTCAGTAACCACCTGGAGAATGTAATCTCATGTGTTGTCCATCTCCCCTCAGTAACCACCTGGAGAATGTAATCATGTGTTGTCCATCTCCCCTCAGTAACCACCTGGTGAATGTAATCTCATGTGTTGTCCATCTCCCCTCAGTAACCACCTGGTGAATGTAATCTCATGTGTTGTCCATCTCCCCTCAGTAACCACCTGGAGAATGTAATCTCATGTGTTGTCCATCTCCCCTCAGTAACCACCTGGAGAATGTAATCTCATGTGTTGTCCAACTCCCCTCAGTAACCACCTGGAGAATGTAATCATGTGTTGTCCATCTCCCCTCAGTAACCACCTGGAGAATGTAATCTCATGTGTTGTCCATCTCCCCTCAGTAACCACCTGGTGAATGTAATCTCATGTGTTGTCCATCTCCCCTCAGTAACCACCTGGAGAATGTAATCTCATGTGTTGTCCATCTCCCCTCAGTAACCACCTGGAGAATGTAATCATGTGTTGTCCATCTCCCCTCAGTAACCACCTGGAGAATGTAATCTCATGTGTTGTCCATCTCCCCTCAGTAACCACCTGGAGAATGTAATCTCATGTGTCGTCCATCTCCCCTCAGTAACCACCTGGAGAATGTAATCTCATGTGTTGTCCATCTCCCCTCAGTAACCACCTGGAGAATGTAATCATGTGTTGTCCATCTCCCCTCAGTAACCACCTGGAGAATGTAATCATGTGTTGTCCATCTCCCCTCAGTAACCACCTGGAGAATGTAATCTCATGTGTTGTCCATCTCCCCTCAGTAACCACCTGGAGAATGTAATCATGTGTTGTCCATCTCCCCTCAGTAACCACCTGGAGAAGTCTCTTCAGCTCCTGATGGACAGAGTGGATGATATGAGTCAGGACATCGTCAAGTACAACACCTACAGCCGTAACCTCAGCAAGCAGCAGCAGCAGAAACACCAGGTAACACACTCACAGACACACAGACACACACACACACACACACACACACACACACACACACACACACACACACACAGACAGACAGACAGACAGACAGACAGACAGACAGACAGACAGACAGACAGACAGACAGACAGACAGACAGACAGACAGACAGACAGACAGACAGACAGACAGACAGACAGACAGACAGACAGACAGACAGACAGACAGACAGACACATTATTATCTCTGTTATCCTCCAGAGAGGGAGAGAGGGAGCAGGAGGGAGCGGGAAGGAGCAGGAGGGAGCGGGAGGGAGCGAGGGAGGGGGAGAGGGGGAGAGAGAGAGGGGAGGAGGGAGGGAGGGAGAGAGAGAATGTCTTTATTCTTTTGAAACTTCTGAGTGTAATGTTTACTGTTAATATTTATTGTTTATTTCACTTTTGTTTACTATCTACTTCACTTGCTTTGGCAATGTTAACACACGTTTCCCATGCCAATAAAGGCCTTACATTGAATTGAATTGAATTGAGAGAGAGGGGAGGGAGGGAGGGAGGGAGGGAGAATGAAAGGCGAGGGAGCCACTAACATCACCTCTAAACTTCTCCTGCTGTTACTTCCATGATCCATCATGTTTTCCTAGCTCCCCCCTCTCCCCAGCCTCTCCCCTCTCCCCAGCCTCTCCCCCCTCTCCCCAGCCTCTCCCCCCTCTCCCCAGCCTCTCCCCTCTCCCCAGCCTCTCCCCTCTCCCCAGCCTCTCCCCCCCTCTCCCCAGCCTCTCCCCAGCCTCTCACCCCTCTCCCCAGCCTCTCCCCAGCCTCTCACCCCTCTCCCCAGCCTCTCCCCAGCCTCTCACCCCTCTCCCCAGCCTCTCACCCCTCTCCCCAGCCTCTCCCCCCTCTCTGCCAAACCACCCTTACCAGGCCTTCTGTGACTGGGGCTGCGTCCCAAATGGCACCCTGTTCCCTATGTAGTGCACTACTTTCGACTGGGACTATTGGGTTTTTATCAAAAGTAGTGCACTATTTAGGAGATGGGGTGTCATTTGGGACTCGTCCTGACTGTCCTGCAGGGGAGCTGCTGGCCAAATCCACTATACCAGGGAGACAGAGGCTTGGTACTATATAATATACAGTGGGGAGAGCAAGTATTTGAAACACTGCCGATTTTGCAGGTTTTCCTACTTACAAAGCATGTAGAGGTCTGTAATTTTTTTCATAGGTACACTTCAACTGTGAGAGACGGAATCTAAAACAAAAATCCAGAAAATCACATTGTATGATTTTTAAGTAATTAATTTGCATTTTATTGCATGACATAAGTATTTGATCACCTACCAACCAGTAAGAATTCCGGCTCTCACAGACCTATTCGTTTTCCTTTAAGAAGCCCTCCTGTTCTCCACTCATTACCTGTATTAACTGCACCTGTTTGAACTCGTTACCTGTATAAAAGACACCTGTCCACACACTCAATCAAACAGACTCCAACCTCTCCACAATGGCCAAGACCAGAGAGCTGTGTAAGGACATCAGGGATAAAATTGTAGACCTGCACAAGGCTGGGATATGCTACAGGACAATAGGCAAGCAGCTTGGTGAGAAGGCAACAACTGTTGGCGCAATTATTAGAAAATGGAAGAAGTTCAAGATGACGGTCAATCACCCTCGGTCTGGGGCTCCATGCAAGATCTCACCTCGTGGGGAATTAATGATCATGAGGAAGGTGAGGGATCAGCCCAGAACTACACAGCAGGACCTGGTCAATGACCTGAAGAGAGCTGGGACCACAGTCTCAAAGAACCATTAGTAACACACTACGCCGTCATGGATTAAAATCCTGCAGCGCATGCAAGGTCCCCCTGCTCAAGCCAGCGCATGTCCAGGCCCGTCTGAAGTTTGCCAATGACCATCTGGATGATCCAGAGGAGGAATGGGAAAAGGTCATGTGGTCTGATGAGACAAAAATAGAGCTTTTTGGTCTAAACTCCACTCGCCGTGTTTGGAGGAAGAAGAAGGATGTGTACAACCCCAAGAACACCATCCCAACCGTGAAGCATGGAGGTGGAAACATCATTCCTTGGGGATGCTTTTCTGCAAAGGGGACAGGACGACTGCACCGTATTGAGGGGAGGATGGATGGGGCCATGTATCGCGAGATCTTGGCCAACAACCTCATTCCCTCAGTAAGAGCATTGAAGATGGGTCGTGGCTGGGTCTTCCAGCATGACAACGACCCGAAACACACAGCCAGGGCAACTAAGGAGTGGCTCCGTAAGAAGCATCTCAAGGTCCTGGAGTGGCCTAGCCAGTCTCCAGACCTGAACCCAATAGAAAATCTTTGGAGGGAGCTGAAAGTCCGTATTGCCCAGCGACAGCCCCGAAACCTGAAGGATCTGGAGAAGGTCTGTATGGAGGAGTGGGCCAAAATCCCTGCTGCAGTGTGTGCAAACCTGGTCAAGACCTACAGGAAACGTATGATCTCTGTAATTGCAAACAAAGGTTTCTGTACCAAATATTAAGTTCTGCTTTTCTGATGTATCAAATACTTATGTCATGCAATAAAATGCAAATTAATTACTTAAAAATCATACAATGTGATTTTCTGGATTTTGGTTTTAGATTCAGTCTCTCACGGTTGAAGTGTACCTAATGATACAAATTACAGACCTCTACATGCTTTGTAAGTAGGAGAACCTGCAAAATCGGCAGTGTATCTTGTTCTCCCCACTGTAACTGTTGATTTATCCACTATACCAGGGAGACAGAGGCTTGGTACTATATAATATAACTGTTGATTTATCCACTATACCAGGGAGACAGAGGCTTGGTACTATATAATATAACTGTTGATTTATCCACTATACCAGGGAGACAGAGGCTTGGTACTATATAATATAACTGTTGATTTATCCACTATACCAGGGAGACAGAGGCTTGGTACTAGCTACTGCTACTGAGTACAGTGTAATGTGAGGGTCCCAATATATAGGGGTGGCTGGAGCATGGAATGGTGCCTTTTGTGATGGAGCACTAAACACCAGTTTGCATTTCTCGTATCAGCCTAGAAGACATTTCTCATAGCAACCTAGAAGACATTTCTCATAGCAACCTAGAAGACATTTCTCATATCAACCTAGAAGTCATTTCTCATATCAACCTAGAAGACATTTCTCATATCAACCTAGAAGTCATTTCTCATATCAACCTAGAAGACATTTCTCATATCAACCTAGAAGACATTTCTCATAGCAACCTAGAAGACATTTCTCATAGCAACCTAGAAGACATTTCTCATAGCAACCAAGAAGTCATTTCTCATAGCAACCTAGAAGACATTTCTCATATCAACCTAGAAGACATTTCTCATATCAACCTAGAAGACATTTCTCATATCAACCTAGAAGACATTTCTCATATCAACCTAGAATACATTTCTCATAGCAACCTAGAAGTCATTTCTCATATCAACCTAGAAGACATTTCTCATATAATATCAACCTAGAAGACATTTCTCATAGCAACCTAGAAGTCATTTCGCATATCAACCTAGAAGTCATTTCTCATATACACTGAAGAAAAATATAAACGCAACATGTCAAGTGAAATAAATAAAATATTCCAGAAATTGTCCATATGCACAAAAAGTGTATTTCTCTAAAATGTTGTGCACAAATTTGTTTACATCCCAGTTAGTGAGGATTTCTCCTTTGCCAAGATAATCCATCCACCTGACAGGTGTGGCATATCAAGAAGCTGATTAAACAGCATGATCATTACACAGGTGCACCTTGTGCTGGGATCAGTAAAAGGCTACTCTAAAATGTGCAGTTTTGTCCCACAACACAATGCCACTGATGTCTCAAGATGAGGGAGCGTGCAATTGGCATGCTGACTGCAGGAATGTCCACCAGAGCTGTTGCTTGAGAATTGAATGTTCATTTCTCTACCATAAGCCGCCTCAACGTCATTTTAGAGAATTTGGCAGTACGTCCAACCGGCCTCACATCCGCAGACCACGTGTAACCACGCCAGCCCAGGACCTCCAAATCCCGCTTCTTCTCCTGCGGAATCGTAGAAGACCAGCCACCCGGACAGCTGATGAAACTGAGGAGTGTTTCTGTCTGTAATGAATCCCTTTTATGGGGAAAAACGTATTCTGATTGGCTGGGCTTGGTTCCCCAATGGGTGGGCCTGGCTCCCAAGTCGGTGGGCATATGTCCAGTCATGTGAAATCCATAGATTAGGGCCTAATGAATTTATTTCAATTGACTGATTTCCATATATGAACTGTAACTCCGTAAAATCTTTGAAATTATATATCAACCTAGAAGTCATTGCTCATATCAACCTAGAAGTCATTGCTCATATCAACCTAGAAGTCATTTCTCATGTCAACCTAGAAGTCATTTCTCATGTCAACCTAGAAGTCATTTCTCATATGTCAACCTAGAAGTCATTTCTCATATGTCAACCTAGAAGTCATTTCTCATATGTCAACCTAGAAGTCATTTCTCATATGTCAACCTAGAAGTCATTTATCATATGTCAACCTAGAAGTCATTTCTCATATGTCAACCTAGAAGACATTTCTCATATGTCAACCTAGAAGACATTTCTCATAGCAACCTAGAATACATTTCTAATAGCAACCTAGAAGTCATTTCTCATGTGTCAACCTAGAAGTCATTTCTCATATGTCAACCTAGAAGACATTTCTCATAGCAACCTAGAATACATTTCTAATAGCAACCTAGAAGTCATTTCTCATGTGTCAACCTAGAAGTCATTTCTCATATGTCAACCTAGAAGTCATTTCTCATGTCAACCTAGTTATACATGAATATTGTGATGTTAGTTTCAGGCTTGACAGGCTTTGCATGTGTATCCAGCTACACCCCACCACCAACCTGTGTCCTCTGCTCTGCCTCCCCAAATTAAAAAGGCTTTTAGGTTCTGACACGCAGCACATCACTGATTTACACTGTCGTATACCAACACAAATCACTCCATCCCTGTCTGTTAGATTTTATAGCTGTTCTCTCTCTGCTCCCCTCCTCTCTCTCTTCTCTCTCCTCCCCTCTCTCTCTCTCTCTCTCTCTCTCTCTCTCTCTCTCTCTTCTCCCCTCTCTCTCTCTCTCTCTCTCTCTCTCCTCCCCTCTCTCTCTCTCTCTCTCTCCTCCCCTCTCTCTCTCTCTCTCTCTCTTCTCCCCTCTCTCTCTCTCTCTCTCTCCTCCCCTCTCTCTTCTCTCTCCTCCCCTCTCTCTCCTCCCCTCTCTCTCCTCCCCTCTCTCTCTCTCTCTCTCTCTCTCTCTCCTCTCTCTCTCCTCTCCTCTCTCTCTCTCTCTCCTCCCCTCTCTCTCTCCTCCCCTCTCTCTCTCTCTCTCTCTCCTCCCCTCTCTCTCTCTCTCCTCCCCTCTCTCTCTCTCTCTCTCTCCTCCCCTCTCTCTTCTCTCTCCTCCCCTCTCTCTCCTCCCCTCTCTCTCTCTCTCCCCTCTCTCTCTCTCTCTCTCTCCTCCCCTCTCTCTTCTCTCTCCTCTCCTCCCCTCTCTCTCTCTCTCTCTCTCTCTCCTCCCCTCTCTCTTCTCTCTGCTCCCCTCCTCTCTCTCTCCCCCCCAGTATACCCAGCGGCGCCAGCAGGAGAATGCTCAGAGACAGACCAGAGGAGAGACTCCTCTACCGGAGGAAGATGTCACCAAGATGTTCAAACCTCCCCAGCCCCCTCCTCGCATGGACACTCTCCTCATCGCAGGTACACACACACACACACACACACACACTCCACTTTGTAGAATCGCACCCACACACCCTTCCTCCTCCTAGCAGATATCTATCCCCTCCTCTGTTCTGTTCTCTCCCTGGTAGATATCTATCCCCTCCTCTGTTCTGTTCTCTCCCTGGTAGGTATCTATCCCCTCCTCTGTTCTGTTCCATCCCTGGTAGATATCTATCCCCTCCTCTGTTCTGTTCTCTCCCTGGTAGATATCTATCCCCTCTGTTCTGTTCTCTCCCTGGTAGGTATCTATCCCCTCCTCTGTTCTGTTCCATCCCTGGTAGATATCTATCCCCTCCTCTGTTCTGTTCTCTCCCTGGTAGATATCTATCCCCTCCTCTGTTCTGTTCTCTCCCTGGTAGGTATCTATCCCCTCTGTTCTGTTCCCCTCATCTCTCCATTATGTTAGAGATCCATTCATCTTTATAGACTTCATCTAACATCCCTGCCTGCCTGCTGTCTCTCTGATGGTTGCTTACTTCCCAAATGGCACCCTATTCACTTTATAGTGCACTACTTTTGTCCATAGGGAAACCCATAGGGCTCTGGGCAAAAGTAGTGTACTATATAGGGGATATGATGACTTTTTTTGGACACGGCCGTTGTCACATTCAACTAATTGACCTGCAGTACTGCTGATATCCTCCTACTGTTATTCATACTCATTTGTTGTGTGTTTCCACCTAACAGGGCAGATTAACAATTACTGCCAGAATGTGAAGGAGTTCACCTCTCAGAACCTTGGCAAGCTCTTCATGGCTGAGGCCCTTCAGGGACACAACAGCTAGAGGAAGAAGAGGAGGAGGAGGAAGAGGAGGAGGAGCTAAGGAAGAGAGGAGATGGAGATGCCCCTTCCACCCAATCAGAATGAAGAGAGGAGATGGAGATGCCCCTTCCACCCAATCAGAATGAAGAGAGGAGATGGAGATGCCCCTTCCACCCAATCAGAATGAAGAGAGGAGATGGAGATGCCCCTTCCACCCAATCAGAATGATCAATATAGGCCTGTGTTCTAAATGGTACCCTGTTCCCTTTATGGTGCACTACTGGTCAAAACTAGTGCACTATATAGGGAATAGGGTGCCATTTGGGAGGCATCCTATGACTGGAGGATTGATGTGAAGATGAGAGATAATAAAAAAAAAACGTTAAAAAACCTAAATGTTAATTTTTTTTCAAACAACATTATTATTATTATTCATTATTAAAAAAACATATTCCAGGTTCTCCAGAGAAAGATCTTGAGTTGTTTGAATATTATTGTAACATTTTATAAAAGCTTTGCATCTCCCCCCATTATTATTTTGCCTCTTTGAATGTCCATCCATGTAGATTAAGCCTTGTCCCGGACTGTAAACACACTTACAACGGAGATTCTCCAAAGTCCAGTACTAGGCATCGTCTGTGTCCGGGAAAACTGCCCATAAGTGTATGTGTGTCCAATAGAACGGTGCCTACGCTGACTACAATAAGACCGGTGTTTCCTCCCTGTACAGTATTATGCTGGTATGTCCTTCTGTTTATGAAGCTGCAGCCTCCTCCTCTTTCTGTTCCTGGGATAGGGGGGGGCGCTAACTGATCACCCAATACGTCACACCCTGGTCCTGAGGGTTACAAAGCAACAGGACGTGACTGTGTAGTGCACAGGACTGTGGTCAAACGTAGTAACGTGCCGTTTGGGACATAGATCCCAGTTTTAATGAAGCTGTCAGGCCGTGTTGATCATTAAATAATTAGCTACCTACACTAGCTGCACTGCGAAAGCACCAACCGCTGGAACATTGTAATGTTACTATCCGGGTTAAACAACTCCGACAGAGGCTGACCTACGACACACACACACTGACCACCTGCTGAGGCACAGCAGTAAAGGTAGGACTTGTCATATGTTGTGGAGACAATAACTCTGCTTATGTGTGACTTGTGTTCTTGACTGTGTGTGTGTATGTGTGTGTGACTTGTGTTCTTGACTGTGTGTGTGTGTGTATGTGTGTGTGACTTGTGTTCTTGACGGTGTGTGTGTGACTTGTGTTCTTGACTGTGTGTGTGTGTGCTGCAGGAGATGAACAGTAGTTACCAGTCAGCTCCTGAACTTGTGTAATTGAACAGTAGTTACCAGTCAGCTCCTGAACTTGTGTAATTGAACAGTAGTTACCAGTCGGCTCCTGAACATGTGTAATTGAACAGTAGTTACCACTCGGCTCCTGAACTTGTGTAATTGAACAGTAGTTACCACTCGGCTCCTGAACTTGCAGCTCCTGAACTTGTGTAATTGAACAGTAGTTACCAGTCAGCTCCTGAACTTGTGTAATTGAACAGTAGTTACCAGTCGGCTCCTGAACTTGTGTAATTGGAAAAACAGACCCTCTCTTCATAATTCAGCTTTCTTTAGACCTTGACAGGAACTCTGATGGGCAACAGTTTGGAAATATTAATTTACTAAGTTTAGTGTTCTTGGATGGTAGGCTGACACGTCGTCTGTACCTGCACTTAGTAGACGTGTTGTTTTATTGGCATGGGCACTTTGGATATCTAGTCTTGTTCGAGTAACTTTGGTGTATTGAGAAAATGGATTGTCTGACTGGAGAGTCAATAAATATTTTATGCCCAGCAAATCATGGTGATTTTCAAATCGGCATTGGTTCTGACATCAATATAATGGCTCTACCATTTCATTAGTTTATGTCAAGTAAAACCTCTGCTGCTGTATAATGTCTCATTTCTGAGTCAGTCTGAGTCTACCAGCCATGATAGCAGCAATACAATCTGATGCCTTATTGAATTCAGCCATGATAGCAACAATACAATCTGATGCCTTATTGAATTCATCACAAACTTCAGTGTACTGTTTTCCAAAATGTTGAAATATGAATGCATTCTTCTGAGTGGCATTGACCGTGTGAAATCCATTATTATTCCCTACTGGATGCTCCATATTTTAACTGTTTTTAGTGTGTTTTCAAGGTGACAGGGGTTAGTGTGTGTGTGTGTGTGTGTGTGTTTATTCAAGGTGACTGGTTAGTGTGTGTGTGTATTCAAGGTGACAGGGGTTAGTGTGTGTGTGTATTCAAGGTGGCAGGGTTTAGTGTGTGTATGCAAGGTGACAGGGTTTAGTGCAGGGGTTCCTAAACGTTTTTTGTCCCACGACCCCATTTTGATATCTGAAAATATTCGTGACCCCAACCATGTGAAAAAAAAGATGTAATATCATCCCCCAAAAAAATAGGAAAAACACATTTTTGACTGCACTGCCCCTTTAACCAATCCCCTGAAAGCACATTCCTTTTCCAATTATCTTTTATCACTCCACTGACGACTTTTCTCTCTCTCTGTATAGTTGAGATGAACATCCATATAGGCTAGCTGTTTACGGTTAGCCTGGTCCCAGATCAGGGGCCGGACGTATCATCCCATCTCAGAGTTGGAGTGCTGGATCAGTTTGAGCCTTTTTTAGATCATAATCGATAAGATTATATGGACAGAGGGGGAGACCTGATCCTGGATCAGCAATGGTACTCTTGAGATGCTTGATACAGCCTGTTTGTGCTGTGTAGCCAACTCCCGTGGTCGTTGTCACGACAACGCAAACAGGTCTGGGACCAGGCGAAGCAGAATGATTCCTTAGATAGACTACCCTTTTCAAAGGGCACCTACTATATTTGTCTTTCTTCTAAGCAGAATGGGGGTTGGCTGAGCAAACAGGGCATCCCTGTCCCAAGCAGTAGGGCAATAGGCTATTTAATTAGCTGAGGGATTTCTCTCTCTCTCTCTCTCTCTGTCTCTCTCTCTCTCTCTCTGTCTCTCTGTCTCTGTCTCTCTCTCTCTCTCTCTCTCTCTCTCTCTCTCTCTCTCTCTCTCTGTCTCTCTCTCTCTCTCTCTCTGTCTCTCTGTCTCTCTCTCTCTCTCTGTCTCTGTCTCTGTCTCCCACTTCTCTCTCGCTGGAGCAGGAGCCCAATAGGTCAGAGGGATATTAGTTTGGTGTCATTTTAATTAGAGAGTAAAGCCTGTATAGTTTGGTGTCATTTAATCAGAGAGTGAAGCCTGTATAGTTTGGTGTCATTTAATCAGAGAGTGAAGCCTGTATAGTTTGGTGTCATTTAATCAGAGAGTGAAGCCTGTATAGTTTGGTGTCATTTAATCAGAGACTAAAGCCTGTATAGTTTGGTGTCATTTAATCAGAGACTAAAGCCTGTATAGTTTGGTGTCATTTAATCAGAGACTAAAGCCTGTATAGTTTGGTGTCATTTAATCAGAGACTAAAGCCTGTATAGTTTGGTGTCATTTAATCAGAGACTAAAGCCTGTATAGTTTGGTGTCATTTAATCAGAGACTAAAGCCTGTATAGTTTGGTGTCATTTAATCAGAGACTAAAGCCTGTATAGCTGTAACCTGTAGGAATCTATCACATCAGTGTTGAAACACAAGCTCTTTAACCAACACAAGCTCTTTAACCAACACAAGCTCTTTAACCAACACAAGCTCTTTAACCAACACAAGCTCTTTAACCAACACAAGCTCTTTAACCAACACAAGCTCTTTAACCAACACAAGCTCTTTAACCAACACAAGCTCTTTAACCAACACAAGCTCTTTAACCAACACAAGCTCTTTAACCAACACAAGCTCTTTAACCAACACAAGCTCTTTAACCAACACAAGCTCTTTAACCAACACAAGCTCTTTAACCAACACAAGCTCTTTAACCAACACAAGCTCTTTAACCAACACAAGCTCTTTAACCAATTCACCCTCAGATCATCCTGTCAGTGGTAATAGAGAATCACATCGCTGAATCAAATTAAACCAGGGGTAGCCTACGTCCTGAATGGCTCCCTACTCCCTTTATAGGGCACTACTATAGACCAGGGGTAGCCTACGTCCTGAATGGCTCCCTACTCCCTTTATAGGGCACTACTATAGACCAGGGGTAGCCTACGTCCTGAATGGCATGGCTCCCTACTCCCTTTATAGGGCACTACTATAGACCAGGGGTAGCCTACGTCCTGAATGGCTCCCTACTCCCTTTATAGGGCACTACTATAGACCAGGGGTAGCCTACGTCCTGAATGGCTCCCTACTCCCTTTATAGGGCACTACTATAGACCAGGGGTAGCCTACGTCCTGAATGGCTCCCTACTCCCTTTATAGGGCACTACTATAGACCAGGGGTAGCCTACGTCCTGAATGGCTCCCTACTCCCTTTATAGGGCACTACTATAGACCAGGGGTAGCCTACGTCCTGAATGGCTCCCTACTCCCTTTATAGGGCACTACTATAGACCAGGGGTAGCCTACGTCCTGAATGGCTCCCTACTCCCTTTATAGGGCACTACTATAGACCAGGGGTAGCCTACGTCCTGAATGGCTCCCTACTCCCTTTATAGTGCACTACTATAGACCAGGGGTAGCCTACGTCCTGAATGGCTCCCTACTCCCTTTATAGGGCAGGGCACTACTATAGACCAGGGGTAGCCTACGTCCTGAATGGCTCCCTACTCCCTTTATAGGGCACTACTATAGACCAGGGGTAGCCTACGTCCTGAATGGCTCCCTACTCCCTTTATAGGGCACTACTATAGACCAGGGGTAGCCTACGTCCTGAATGGCTCCCTACTCCCTTTATAGGGCACTACTATAGACCAGGGGTAGCCTACGTCCTGAATGGCTCCCTACTCCCTTTATAGGGCACTACTATAGACCAGGGGTAGCCTACGTCCTGAATGGCTCCCTACTCCCTTTATAGTGCACTACTATAGACCAGGGGTAGCCTACGTCCTGAATGGCTCTCTACTCCCTTTATAGGGCACTACTATAGACCAGGGGTAGCCTACGTCCTGAATGGCTCCCTACTCCCTTTATAGGGCACTACTATAGACCAGGGGTAGCCTACGTCCTGAATGGCTCCCTACTCCCTTTATAGTGCACTACTATAGACCAGGGGTAGCCTAGCCTACGTCCTGAATGGCTCTCTACTCCCTTTATAGGGCACTACTATAGACCAGGGGTAGCCTACGTCCTGAATGGCTCCCTACTCCCTTTATAGGGCACTACTATAGACCAGGGGTAGCCTACGTCCTGAATGGCTCCCTACTCCCTTTATAGGGCACTACTATAGACCAGGGGTAGCCTACGTCCTGAATGGCTACCTACTCCCTTTATAGGGCACTACTATAGACCAGGGGTAGCCTACGTCCTGAATGGCTCCCTACTCCCTTTATAGTGCACTACTATAGACCAGGGGTAGCCTACGTCCTGAATGGCTCCCTACTCCCTTTATAGGGCACTACTATAGACCAGGGGTAGCCTACGTCCTGAATGGCTCCCTGCTCCCTTTATAGGGCACTACTATAGACCAGGGGTAGCCTACGTCCTGAATGGCTCCCTACTCCCTTTATAGGGCACTACTATAGACCAGGGGGAGCCTACGTCCTGAATGGCTCCCTACCCCTACTCCCTTTATAGTGCACTACTATAGACCAGGGGTAGCCTACGTCCTGAATGGCTCCCTGCTCCCTTTATAGGGCACTACTATAGACCAGGGGTAGCCTACGTCCTGAATGGCTCCCTGCTCCCTTTATAGGGCACTACTATAGACCAGGGGTAGCCTACGTCCTGAATGGCTCCCTACTCCCTTTATAGGGCACTACTATAGACCAGGGGTAGCCTACGTCCTGAATGGCTCCCTACTCCCTTTATAGGGCACTACTATAGACCAGGGGTAGCCTACGTCCTGAATGGCTCCCTACTCCCTTTATAGGGCACTACTATAGACCAGGGCCCATGGGGAGGATCTGAGAATGGGTGAAAGCGCTTGTGGGCCCTGGTCTATAGTAGTGCCCTATAAAGTAAACATATAAAGTAGTGCCCTATAAAGGGAATAGGGTACCATTTGGGATTCAAATGAAGAGTTAACTCGCATTGGCTCAATTCCAGGATACCTTTTTTATTTTTTTTCGCCGTCTTCCTGGATATTACCATGGTAACTGGATGGCTGTAGAAGATGTCAAGTAGCTCGATCTGGTGGGAAAACAAATCTGGCAAATCCTCCATTCAATTGACTGTTATCATGAGAGTCCTCCATTCAATTGACTTATCATGCGAGCCCTCCATTTAATTGACTGTTATCATGGGAGTCCTCCATTCAATTGACTGTTATCATGGGAGTCCTCCATTCAATTGACTGTTGTTATGCGAGTCCTCCATTTAATTGAC
Source organism: Coregonus ussuriensis (assembly GCA_031479575.1). Classification (NCBI taxonomy): domain Eukaryota; kingdom Metazoa; phylum Chordata; class Actinopteri; order Salmoniformes; family Salmonidae; genus Coregonus; species Coregonus ussuriensis. Next base: position 81,026,225 of record CM062500.1, read on the forward strand.
TGTTATCGTGGGAGTCCTCCATTTAATTGACTGTTATCGTGGGAGTCCTCCATTTAATTGACTGTTATCGTGGGAGTCCTACATTTAATTGACTGTTATCGTGCGAGTCCTACATTTAATTGACTGTTATCATGGGAGTCCTCCATTCAATTGACTGTTATCATGGGAGTCCTCCATTCAATTGACTGTTGTTATGCGAGTCCTCCATTTAATTGACTGTTATCATGCGAGTCCTCCATTCAATTGACTGTTATCATGTGAGTCCTCCATTTAATTGACTGTTATCATGCGAGTCCTCCGTTTAATTGACTGTTTCATCTGAGTCGTCCATTCAATTGACTGTTATCATGGGAGTCGTCCATTCAATTGACTGTTATCATGGGAGTCGTCCATTCAATTGACTGTTATCATGCGAGTCCTCCATTTAATTGACTTATCATGGGATTCCTCCATTTAATTGACTGGAATCATGCGAGTCCTCCATTCAATTGACTGTTATCATGGGAGTCCTCCATTCAATTGACTGTTATCACGCGAGTCATCCATTCAATTGACTGTTATCACGGGAGTCGTCCATTCAATTGACTGTTATCATGGGAGTCCTCCATTTAATTGACTGTTATCGTGGGAGTCCTCCATTTAATTGACTGTTATCGTGGGAGTCCTCCATTTAATTGACTGTTATCGTGGGAGTCCTACATTTAATTGACTGTTATCGTGCGAGTCCTACATTTAATTGACTGTTATCATGGGAGTCCTCCATTCAATTGACTGTTATCATGGGAGTCCTCCATTCAATTGACTGTTGTTATGCGAGTCCTCCATTTAATTGACTGTTATCATGCGAGTCCTCCATTCAATTGACTGTTATCATGTGAGTCCTCCATTTAATTGACTGTTATCATGCGAGTCCTCCGTTTAATTGACTGTTTCATCTGAGTCGTCCATTCAATTGACTGTTATCATGGGAGTCGTCCATTCAATTGACTGTTATCATGGGAGTCGTCCATTCAATTGACTGTTATCATGCGAGTCCTCCATTTAATTGACTTATCATGGGATTCCTCCATTTAATTGACTGGAATCATGCGAGTCCTCCATTCAATTGACTGTTATCATGGGAGTCCTCCATTCAATTGACTGTTATTACGCGAGTCATCCATTCAATTGACTGTTATGACGGGAGTCGTCCATTCAATTGACTGTTATCATGGGAGTCCTCCATTTAATTGACTGTTATCGTGGGAGTCCTCCATTTAATTGACTGTTATCGTGGGAGTCCTCCATTTAATTGACTGTTATCGTGGGAGTCCTACATTTAATTGACTGTTATCGTGGGAGTTCTCCATTTAATTGACTGTTATCGTGGGAGTCCTACATTTATGAAAAAGTATTTGCCCCCTTTCTAATTTTCTCTACTTCTGCATATTTGTGATTCTGAATGTTATCAGATCTTCAACCAAAACCTAATATTAGATAAAGGGAACATAAGTGAACAAATAACACAACAATTACATATTTATTTCATTTATTTCATAAACAAAGCTATGCAACACCCAATTCCCCTGTGTGAAAAAGTAATTGCCCCCTTACACTCAATAACTGGTTGTGCCACCTTTAGATGCAATGACTCCAACCAAATGCTTCCTGTAGTTGTTGATCAGTCTCTCACGTCGCTGTGGAGGAATTTTGGCCCACTCTTCCATGCAGCACTGCTTTAACTCAGTGACGTGTGGGTTTTCAAGTATGAACTGCTCGTTTCAAGTCCTGCCACAACATCTCAATTGGGATTAGGTCTGGACTTTAATTAGGCCATTCCAAAACTTCCAATTTGTTGCTTTTTAGCAATTTTCATGTAGACTTGATTGTGTGTTTTGGATCATTGTCTTGCTGCATGACCCAGCTGCGCTTCAGCTTCAGCTCACAGACGGATGGTCTGACATTCTCCTGTAGAATTCTCTGATACAGAGCAGAATTCATGGTTCCTTCTATTAAGGCAAGTCGTCCAGGTCCTGAGGCAGCAAAGCATCCCCAAACCATCACACCACCACCACCATGCTTGACCTTTGGTATGATGTTCTTACTGTGGAATGCAGAGTTTGGTTTTCGCCAGACATTTCTGGAACCATGTCGTCCAAAAAGTTATACTTTTGAATCATCTGTCCATAGAACGTTCTTCCAAGCCAAGAGTCTTGATGATCATCCAGGTGCTTTTTGGCGAACTTGAGTCAACTTTTTGGACTAGATGGGTCCCATTATGCCTGGCGAAAAACAAACTCTGCATTCCACAGTAAGAACCAATTGTAAACAATTGTTGGAAAAATTACTTGGGTCATGCACAAAGTAGATGTCCTAACCGACTTTACAAAACTATAGTTTGTTAACAAGGAATTTGGAGAGTGGTTAAAAAAACGAGTTTTAATGACTCCAACCTAAGTGTATGTAAACTTCCGACTTCAACTGTATATTCCCTATTGGGCTCTGGTCAAAAGTAATGCACTATATAAGGAATGGTGTGCCAATTGGGACTCATATATATAAACACCTAACCCCCCCCCCAGGGCCTCCACCACCAACCATGATGATTGTTCTCAATACAACCAGGACGTGGCATCCTGCTGTATCCCACAGTACATCTCCCTGTCAAAACAAACCGTTTTTAACTGAATCTTCACCAAACCCCTGCTGAGTAAAAACATGAACTATGATGCGTGCATATGCTCACACACTTTGTGTCCATGGATCTACCTGTTGGGAGAGTGTGACAGAGCTTATATAGCAGACCATGAGACACTGTCACACTTTTCTGCATGCCTATTAAACAAGAGAGTATTAAGACAAACATGTTTTATATAAAAACTACATCTACAGAGCAGGATTAGGATGTTTAAAACATTAAGAACACCTTCCTAATATTGAGTTTTCACCCCTTCTGCCCTCAGAACAGCCTCAATTCGTCGGGGCAAGGTGACAGGGTGTCGAAAGTGTTCCACAGGGATGCTGGCCCATGTTGACTCCAATCCTTCCCACAGTTGTGTCAAGTAGACAGGATGTCCTTTGGGTGGTGGTCCATTCTTGATACACACGGAAAACTGTTTAGCGTGAAAAACCCAGCAGCGTTGCAGTTCTTGACCTAAACCGGTGCGCCTGGCACCTACTACCATACCCCGTTCAAAGGCACTTATATATTTTGTCTTGCCCATTCACCCTCTGAATGGCACACATACACAATCCATGTCTCAATTGTCTCAAGGCTTAAAAATCCTCCTTTAACCTGTCTCCTCCCCTTCATCTACACTGATTGAAGTGGATTTAACAAGTGACATCAATAAGGGATCATATCTTTCACCTGGATTCACCTGGTCAGTCTTTCATGTTCTTAATGTTTTGTCCAGTCAGTGAATATATATATAATGTCTCCTGCTGTATTTAATTATCTACATGTTGTTGAGCAACAGAGTATAAGCTCATTTGAACCACACAAAACCACTTTTTGCAAGTGTGTTGATTATTGATGCCATATTAATATCATGTTTAACTGTAGGCTCTGCGCTTATCTACCTGTCATTGGGAGAGTCAGTGTGATGGAGAGTAATGCCTAAGCTTATAGCATCCATAACAGGCTTTTAGTTGGTGCATGATATGATCACCTGCAGCTAAATTATTTATTAGAGAAAATCATCTCGTCGGCTGGGTCTGAAATGGCACCCATAGTGGTCTAAAGCAGTACACTATGTAGTGCGTAGGGTGCCAATCTAATCTCCAACCTCCAGTCAGAGAGAACCAGAACCAGTCCAGTCCAAGGCCAGCTCAGTTGGACATTTTCTCAAAGTGTCAGCGTTGTCACAGCTCTTACCTCAGGCTTGCAGGAATAAATTCTCACACAATTCTCTGAGCTGAAATTGGCCATCTCCCACATGTCCTTCACTCCAGGACCTCTGGTAGTGCATATAGTAATGGACGTGTGTGTGTGTGCATGCGCTTGTAGTAATGGACGTGGGGGTGTGTATGGTAATGGGGGTGTGTATAGTAATGGGGGTGTGTATAGTAATGGGGGTGTGTATAGTAATGGGGGTGTGTATAGTAATGGGGGGGTGTATAGTAATGGGGGGTGTATAGTAATGATGGTGTGTATAGTAATGGGGGTGTGTATAGTAATGGGGGGGGGGGGTGTATAGTAATGGGGGGGTGTATAGTAATGATGGTGTGTATAGTAATGGGGGTGTGTATAGTAATGGGGGTGTGTATAGTAATGGGGGTATGTATAGTAATGGGGGTGTGTATAGTAATGGGGGTGTATAGTAATGGGGGTGTGTATAGTAATGGGGGTGTGTATAGTAATGGGGGGGTGTATAGTAATGGGGGGTGTATAGTAATGATGGTGTGTATAGTAATGGGGGTGTGTATAGTAATGGGGGTATGTATAGTAATGGGGGTGTGTATAGTAATGGGGGGGTGTATAGTAATGGGGGGGTGTATAGTAATGATGGTGTGTATAGTAATGGGGGTGTGTATAGTAATGGGGGGGTGTATACTAATGGGGGGGTGTATAGTAATGATGGTGTGTATAGTAATGGGGGTGTGTATAGTAATGGGGGGTATGTATAGTAATGGGGGTGTGTATAGTAATGGGGGTGTGTATAGTAATGGGGGTGTGTATAGTAAGTAATGGGGGTGTGTATAGTAATGGGGGGGTGTATAGTAATGGGGGGGTGTATAGTAATGGGGGTGTATAGTAATGATGGTGTGTATAGTAATGGGGGTGTGTATAGTAATGGGGGTGTGTATAGTAATGGGGGTGTGTATAGTAATGGGGGTATGTATAGTAATGGGGGGGTGTATAGTAATGGGGGGGTGTATAGTAATGGGGGGGTGTATAGTAATGGGGGGGGGGTGTATAGTAATGGGGGTGTGTATAGTAATGATGGTGTGTATAGTAATGGGGGTGTGTATAGTAATGGGGGGGTGTATAGTAATGGGGGTGTGTATAGTAATGGGGGTATGTATAGTAATGATGGTGTGTATAGTAATGGGGGTGTGTATAGTAATGGGGGTGTGTATAGTAATGATGGTGTGTATAGTAATGGGGGTGTGTATAGTAATGGGCGTGTGTATAGTAATGGGGGGGGGGTGTATAGTAATGGGGGTGTGTATAGTAATGGGATGGGGGTGTTTATAGTAATGATGGTGTGTATAGTAATGGGGGTGTGTATAGTAATGATGGTGTGTATAGTAATGGGGGGTATGTATAGTAATGGGGGGGGGTGTATAGTAATGGGGGTGTGTATAGTAATGATGGTGTGTATAGTAATGGGTGTGTGTAGAGTAATGGGGGTATGTATAGTAATGGGGGTGTGTATAGTAATGGGGGGGTGTATAGTAATGGGGGGGTGTATACTAATGGGGGGGTGTATAGTAATGATGGTGTGTATAGTAATGGGGGTGTGTATAGTAATGGGGGGTATGTATAGTAATGGGGGTGTGTATAGTAATGGGGGCGTGTATAGTAATGGGGGTGTGTATAGTAATGGGGGTGTGTATAGTAATGGGGGGGTGTATAGTAATGGGGGGGTGTATAGTAATGGGGGTGTATAGTAATGATGGTGTGTATAGTAATGGGGGTGTGTATAGTAATGGGGGTGTGGTGTGTATAGTAATGGGGGTATGTATAGTAATGGGGGGGTGTATAGTAATGGGGGGGTGTATAGTAATGGGGGGGTGTATAGTAATGGGGGTGTGTATAGTAATGGGGGGGTGTGTATAGTAATGATGGTGTGTATAGTAATGGGGGTGTGTATAGTAATGGGGGGGTGTATAGTAATGGGGGGGTGTATAGTAATGGGGGTATGTATAGTAATGATGGTGTGTATAGTAATGGGGGTGTGTATAGTAATGGGGGTGTGTATAGTAATGATGGTGTGTATAATAATGGGGGTGTGTATAGTAATGGGCGTGTGTATAGTAATGGGGGGGGTGTATAGTAATGGGGGTGTGTATAGTAATGGGGGTGTTTATAGTAATGATGGTGTGTATAGTAATGGGGGTGTGTATAGTAATGATGGTGTGTATAGTAATGGGGGTATGTATAGTAATGATGGTGTGTATAGTAATGGGGGGGGTGTATAGTAATGGGGGGTGTGTAGTGTATAGTAATTGGGATGTGTATAGTAATGGGGGGTGTGTATAGTAATGGGGGTGTGTATAGTAATGGGGGTGTGTATAGTAATGATGGTGTGTATAGTAATGGGGGGGTGTATAGTAATGGGGGTGTGTATAGTAATGGGGGTGTGTATAGTAATGGGGGGGTGTATAGTAATGGGGGGTGTGTATAGTAATGGGGGGGTGTATAGTAATGGGGGGGTGTATAGTAATGGGGGGGGTGTATAGTAATGGGGGGGTGTATAGTAATGGGGGTGTGTATAGTAATGATGGTGTGTATAGTAATGGGGGTGTGTATAGTAATGATGGTGTGTATAGTAATGGGGGGGTGTATAGTAATGATGGTGTGTATAGTAATGGGGGGTGTATAGTAATGGGGGTGTATAGTAATGGGGGTGTGTATAGTAATGGGGGGTGTGTATAGTAATGATGGTGTGTATAGTAATGGGGGTGTGTATAGTAATGATGGTGTGTATAGTATAGTAATGGGGGGGTGTATAGTAATGGGGGTGTGTATAGTAATGGGGGGGTGTATAGTAATGGGGGTGTGTATAGTAATGGGGGGGGTGTATAGTAATGGGGGTGTGTATAGTAATGGGGGTGTGTATAGTAATGGGGGTGTGTATAGTAATGATGGTGTGTATAGTAATGGGGGGGTGTATAGTAATGGGGGTGTGTATAGTAATGGGGGGGTGTATAGTAATGGGGGGGGTGTATAGTAATGGGGGTGTGTATAGTAATGAGGGGGTGTATAGTAATGGGGGGGGTGTATAGTAATGGGGGTGTGTATAGTAATGGGGGTGTGTATAGTAATGGGGGGGTGTATAGTAATGGGTGGTGTGTATAGTAATGGGGGGGTGTATAGTAATGGGGGGGTGTATATTAATGGGGGGGTGTATAGTAATGGGGGTGTGTATAGTAATGGGTGTGTATAGTAATGAAATGATGGTGTGTATAGTAATGGGGGGGGGTGTATAGTAATGATGGTGTGTATAGTAATGGGGGTGTGTATAGTAATGGGGGTGTATATAGTAATGGGGGTGTATAGTAATGATGGTGTGTATAGTAATGGGGGTGTGTATAGTAATGGTCCTCCATTCAATTGACTGTTATCACGGGAGTCGTCCATTCAATTGACTGTTATCATGGGAGTCCTCCATTTAATTGACTGTTATCGTGGGAGTCCTCCATTTAATTGACTGTTATCGTGGGAGTCCTCCATTTAATTGACTGTTATCGTGGGAGTCCTACATTTAATTGACTGTTATCGTGCGAGTCCTACATTTAATTGACTGTTATCGTGGGAGTTCTCCATTTAATTGACTGTTATCGTGGGAGTCCTACATTTATGAAAAAGTATTTGCCCCCTTTCTAATTTTCTCTACTTCTGCATATTTGTGATTCTGAATGTTATCAGATCTTCAACCAAAACCTAATATTATATTAGATAAAGGGAACATAAGTGAACAAATAACACAACAATTACATATTTATTTCATTTATTTCATAAACAAAGCTATGCAACACCCAATTCCCCTGTGTGAAAAAGTAATTGCCCCCTTACACTCAATAACTGGTTGTGCCACCTTTAGATGCAATGACTCCAACCAAATGCTTCCTGTAGTTGTTGATCAGTCTCTCACGTCGCTGTGGAGGAATTTTGGCCCACTCTTCCATGCAGCACTGCTTTAACTCAGTGACGTGTGGGTTTTCAAGCATGAACTGCTCGTTTCAAGTCCTGCCACAACATCTCAATTGGGATTAGGTCTGGACTTTAATTAGGCCATTCCAAAACTTCCAATTTGTTGCTTTTTAGCAATTTTCATGTAGACTTGATTGTGTGTTTTGGATCATTGTCTTGCTGCATGACCCAGCTGCGCTTCAGCTTCAGCTCACAGACGGATGGTCTGACATTGTCCTGTAGAATTCTCTGATACAGAGCAGAATTCATGGTTCCTTCTATTAAGGCAAGTCGTCCAGGTCCTGAGGCAGCAAATCATCCCCAAACCATCACACCACCACCACCATGCTTGACCTTTGGTATGATGTTCTTACTGTGGAATGCAGAGTTTGGTTTTCGCCAGACATTTCTGGAACCATGTCGTCCAAAAAGTTATACTTTTGAATCATCTGTCCATAGAACGTTCTTCCAAGAGTCTTGATGATCATCCAGGTGCTTTTTGGCGAACTTGAGTCAACTTTTTGGACTAGATGGGTCCCATTATGCCTGGCGAAAAACAAACTCTGCATTCCACAGTAAGAACCAATTGTAAACAATTGTTGGAAAAATTACTTGGGTCATGCACAAAGTAGATGTCCTAACCGACTTTACAAAACTATAGTTTGTTAACAAGGAATTTGGAGAGTGGTTAAAAAAACGAGTTTTAATGACTCCAACCTAAGTGTATGTAAACTTCCGACTTCAACTGTATATTCCCTATTGGGCTCTGGTCAAAAGTAATGCACTATATAAGAAATGGTGTGCCAATTGGGACTCATATATATAAACACCTAACCCCCCCCCAGGGCCTCCACCACCAACCATGATGATTGTTCTCAATACAACCAGGACGTGGCATCCTGCTGTATCCCACAGTACATCTCCCTGTCAAAACAAACCGTTTTTAACTGAATCTTCACCAAACCCCTGCTGAGTAAAAACATGAACTATGATGCGTGCATATGCTCACACACTTTGTGTCCATGGATCTACCTGTTGGGAGAGTGTGACAGAGCTTATATAGCAGACCATGAGACACTGTCACACTTTTCTGCATGCCTATTAAACAAGAGAGTATTAAGACAAACATGTTTTATATAAAAACTACATCTACAGAGCAGGATTAGGATGTTTAAAACATTAAGAACACCTTCCTAATATTGAGTTTTCACCCCTTCTGCCCTCAGAACAGCCTCAATTCGTCTCGTCGGGGCAAGGTGACAGGGTGTCGAAAGTGTTCCACAGGGATGCTGGCCCATGTTGACTCCAATCCTTCCCACAGTTGTGTCAAGTTGACTGGATGTCCTTTGGGTGGTGGTCCATTCTTGATACACACGGAAAACTGTTTAGCGTGAAAAACCCAGCAGCGTTGCAGTTCTTGACCTAAACCGGTGCGCCTGGCACCTACTACCATACCCCGTTCAAAGGCACTTATATATTTTGTCTTGCCCATTCACCCTCTGAATGGCACACATACACAATCCATGTCTCAATTGTCTCAAGGCTTAAAAATCCTTCTTTAACCTGTCTCCTCCCCTTCATCTACACTGATTGAAGTGGATTTAACAAGTGACATCAATAAGGGATCATATCTTTCACCTGGATTCACCTGGTCAGTCTTTCATGTTCTTAATGTTTTGTCCAGTCAGTGAATATATATATAATGTCTCCTGCTGTATTTAATTATCTACATGTTGTTGAGCAAGAGTATAAGCTCATTTGAACCACACAAAACCACTTTTTGCAAGTGTGTTGATTATTGATGCCATATTAATATCATGTTTAACTGTAGGCTCTGCGCTTATCTACCTGTCATTGGGAGAGTCAGTGTGATGGAGAGTAATGCCTAAGCTTATAGCATCCATAACAGGCTTTTAGTTGGTGCATGATATGATCACCTGCAGCTAAATTATTTAGAGAAAATCATCTCGTCGGCTGGGTCTGAAATGGCACCCATAGTGGTCTAAAGCAGTACACTATGTAGTGCGTAGGGTGCCAATCTAATCTCCAACCTCCAGTCAGAGAGAACCAGAACCAGTCCAGTCCAAGGCCAGCTCAGTTGGACATTTTCTCAAAGTGTCAGAGTTGTCACAGCTCTTACCTCAGGCTTGCAGGAATAAATTCTCACACAATTCTCTGAGCTGAAATTGGCCATCTCCCACATGTCCTTCACTCCAGGACCTCTGGTAGTGCATATAGTAATGTGGACGTGTGTGTGTGTGTGCATGCGCTTGTAGTAATGGATGTGGGGGTGTGTATAGTAATGGGGGTGTGTATAGTAATGGGGGTGTGTATAGTAATGGGGGTGTGTATAGTAATGGGGGTGTGTATAGTAATGGGGGTGTGTATAGTAATGGGGGGGTGTATAGTAATGGGGGTGTGTATAGTAATGGGGGGGTGTATAGTAATGGGGGGGTGTATAGTAATGGGGGGGTGTATAGTAATGGGGGTGTGTGTAGTAATGGGGGGGTGTATAGTAATGGGGGTGTGTATAGTAATGGGGGTGTGTATAGTAATGGGGGTGTGTATAGTAATGGGGGGGTGTATAGTAATGGGGGGGTGTATAGTAATGGGGGTGTGTATAGTAATGGGGGTGTGTATAGTAATGGGGGGGTGTATAGTAATGGGGGTGTGTATAGTAATGGGGGTGTGTATAGTAATGGGGGTGTGTATAGTAATGGGGGTGTATAGTAATGGGGTGGGGGTGTGTATAGTAATGGGGGGGGTGTATAGTAATGGGGGGGTGTATAGTAATGGGGGGGTGTATAGTAATGGGGGTATGTATAGTAATGGGGGTGTGTATAGTAATGGGGGTGTGTATAGTAATGGGGGTGTGTATAGTAATGGGGGTGTGTATAGTAATGGGGTGTGTATAGTAATGGGGGTGTGTATAGTAATGGGGGGTGTGTATAGTAATGGGGTGTGTATAGTAATGATGGTGTGTATAGTAATGGGGGGTGTGTATAGTAATGGGCGTGTGTATAGTAATGGGGGGGGTGTATAGTAATGGGGGTGTGTATAGTAATGGGGGTGTGTATAGTAATGATGGTGTGTATAGTAATGATGGTGTGTATAGTAATGGGGGTGTGTATAGTAATGGGGGTGTGTATAGTAATGATGGTGTGTATAGTAATGATGGTGTGTATAGTAATGGGGGTGTGTATAGTAATGGGGGTGTGTATAGTAATGGGGGTGTGTATATAGTAATGATGGTGTGTATAGTAATGGGGGTGTGTATAGTAATGGGGGTGTGTTAAGTAATGTGGGGGTGTGTATAGTAATGTGGGGGTGTGTATAGTAATGGGGGTGTGTATAGTAATGATGGTGTGTATATTATTGGGGGTGTGTATAGTAATGGGGGGGTGTATAGTAGTAGGGCACTACTATAGACCAGGGGTAGCCTACGTCCTGAATGGCTCCCTACTCCCTTTATAGGGCACTACTATAGACCAGGGGTAGCCTACGTCCTGAATGGCTCCCTACTCCCTTTATAGTGCACTACTATAGACCAGGGGTAGCCTACGTCCTGAATGGCTCCCTGCTCCCTTTATAGGGCACTACTATAGACCAGGGGTAGCCTACGTCCTGAATGGCTCCCTGCTCCCTTTATAGGGCACTACTATAGACCAGGGGTAGCCTACGTCCTGAATGGCTCCCTACTCCCTTTATAGGGAGGGCACTACTATAGACCAGGGGTAGCCTACGTCCTGAATGGCTCCCTACTCCCTTTATAGGGCACTACTATAGACCAGGGCCCATGGGGAGGATCTGAGAATGGGTGAAAGCGCTTGTGGGCCCTGGTCTATAGTAGTGCCCTATAAAGTAAACATATAAAGTAGTGCCCTATAAAGGGAATAGGGTACCATTTGGGATTCAAATGAAGAGTTAACTCGCATTGGCTCAATTCCAGGATACCTTTTTTATTTTTTTTCGCCGTCTTCCTGGATATTACCATGGTAACTGGATGGCTGTAGAAGATGTCAAGTAGCTCGATCTGGTGGGAAAACAAATCTGGCAAATCCTCCATTCAATTGACTGTTATCATGAGAGTCCTCCATTCAATTAACTGTTATCATGCGAGCCCTCCATTTAATTGACTTATCATGTGAGCCCTCCATTTAATTGACTGTTATCATGGGAGTCCTCCATTCAATTGACTGTTATCATGGGAGTCCTCCATTCAATTGACTGTTGTTATGCGAGTCCTCCATTTAATTGACTGTTATCATGCGAGTCCTCCATTCAATTGACTGTTATCATGCGAGTCCTCCGTTTAATTGACTGTTTCATCTGAGTCCTCCATTCAATTGACTGTTATCACGCGAGTCGTCCATTCAATTGACTGTTATCATGGGAGTCGTCCATTTAATTGACTGTTATCGTGGGAGTCCTCCATTTAATTGACTGTTATCGTGGGAGTCCTCCATTTAATTGACTGTTATCGTGGGAGTCCTCCATTTAATTGACTGTTATCAAGGGAGTCCTACATTTAATTGACTGTTATCGTGCGAGTCCTACATTTAATTGACTGTTATCATGGGAGTCCTCCATTCAATTGACTGTTGTTATGCGAGTCCTCCATTTAATTGACTGTTATCATGCGAGTCCTCCATTCAATTGACTGTTATCATGTGAGTCCTCCATTTAATTGACTGTTATCATGCGAGTCCTCCGTTTAATTGACTGTTTCATCTGAGTCGTCCATTCAATTGACTGTTAAAATGGGAGTCGTCCATTCAATTGACTTATCATGGGATTCCTCCATTTAATTGACTGGAATCATGCGAGTCCTCCATTCAATTGACTGTTATCATGGGAGTCCTCCATTCAATTGACTGTTATCACGCGAGTCATCCATTCAATTGACTGTTATCACGGGAGTCGTCCATTCAATTGACTGTTATCATGGGAGTCCTCCATTTAATTGACTGTTATCGTGGGAGTCGTCCATTCAATTGACTGTTATCATGGGAGTCGTCCATTCAATTGACTGTTATCATGCGAGTCCTCCATTTAATTGACTTATCATGGGATTCCTCCATTTAATTGACTGGAATCATGCGAGTCCTCCATTCAATTGACTGTTATCATGGGAGTCCTCCATTCAATTGACTGTTATCACGCGAGTCATCCATTCAATTGACTGTTATCACGGGAGTCGTCCATTCAATTGACTGTTATCATGGGAGTCCTCCATTTAATTGACTGTTATCGTGGGAGTCCTCCATTTAATTGACTGTTATCGTGGGAGTCCTCCATTTAATTGACTGTTATCGTGGGAGTCCTACATTTAATTGACTGTTATCGTGGGAGTTCTCCATTTAATTGACTGTTATCGTGGGAGTCCTACATTTATGAAAAAGTATTTGCCCCCTTTCTAATTTTCTCTACTTCTGCATATTTGTGATTCTGAATGTTATCAGATCTTCAACCAAAACCTAATATTAGATAAAGGGAACATAAGTGAACAAATAACACAACAATTACATATTTATTTCATTTATTTCATAAACAAAGCTATGCAACACCCAATTCCCCTGTGTGAAAAAGTAATTGCCCCCTTACACTCAATAACTGGTTGTGCCACCTTTAGATGCAATGACTCCAACCAAATGCTTCCTGTAGTTGTTGATCAGTCTCTCACGTCGCTGTGGAGGAATTTTGGCCCACTCTTCCATGCAGCACTGCTTTAACTCAGTGACGTGTGGGTTTTCAAGCATGAACTGCTCGTTTCAAGTCCTGCCACAACATCTCAATTGGGATTAGGTCTGGACTTTAATTAGGCCATTCCAAAACTTCCAATTTGTTGCTTTTTAGCAATTTTCATGTAGACTTGATTGTGTGTTTTGGATCATTGTCTTGCTGCATGACCCAGCTGCGCTTCAGCTTCAGCTCACAGACGGATGGTCTGACATTCTCCTGTAGAATTCTCTGATACAGAGCAGAATTCATGGTTCCTTCTATTAAGGCAAGTCGTCCAGGTCCTGAGGCAGCAAAGCATCCCCAAACCATCACACCACCACCACCATGCTTGACCTTTGGTATGATGTTCTTACTGTGGAATGCAGACTTTGGTTTTCGCCAGACATTACTGGAACCATGTCGTCCAAAAAGTTATACTTTTGAATCATCTGTCCATAGAACGTTCTTCCAAGAGTCTTGATGATCATCCAGGTGCTTTTTGGCGAACTTGAGTCAACTTTTTGGACTAGATGGGTCCCATTATGCCTGGCGAAAAACAAACTCTGCATTCCACAGTAAGAACCAATTGTAAACAATTGTTGGAAAAATTACTTGGGTCATGCACAAAGTAGATGTCCTAACCGACTTTACAAAACTATAGTTTGTTAACAAGGAATTTGGAGAGTGGTTAAAAAAACGAGTTTTAATGACTCCAACCTAAGTGTATGTAAACTTCCGACTTCAACTGTATATTCCCTATTGGGCTCTGGTCAAAAGTAATGCACTATATAAGGAATGGTGTGCCAATTGGGACTCATATATATAAACACCTAACCCCCCCCCAGGGCCTCCACCACCAACCATGATGATTGTTCTCAATACAACCAGGACGTGGCATCCTGCTGTATCCCACAGTACATCTCCCTGTCAAAACAAACCGTTTTTAACTGAATCTTCACCAAACCCCTGCTGAGTAAAAACATGAACTATGATGCGTGCATATGCTCACACACTTTGTGTCCATGGATCTACCTGTTGGGAGAGTGTGACAGAGCTTATATAGCAGACCATGAGACACTGTCACACTTTTCTGCATGCCTATTAAACAAGAGAGTATTAAGACAAACATGTTTTATATAAAAACTACATCTACAGAGCAGGATTAGGATGTTTAAAACATTAAGAACACCTTCCTAATATTGAGTTTTCACCCCTTCTGCCCTCAGAACAGCCTCAATTCGTCGGGGCAAGGTGACAGGGTGTCGAAAGTGTTCCACAGGGATGCTGGCCCATGTTGACTCCAATCCTTCCCACAGTTGTGTCAAGTTGACTGGATGTCCTTTGGGTGGTGGTCCATTCTTGATACACACGGAAAACTGTTTAGCGTGAAAAACCCAGCAGCGTTGCAGTTCTTGACCTAAACCGGTGCGCCTGGCACCTACTACCATACCCCGTTCAAATTCAAAGGCACTTATATATTTTGTCTTGCCCATTCACCCTCTGAATGGCACACATACACAATCCATGTCTCAATTGTCTCAAGGCTTAAAAATCCTTCTTTAACCTGTCTCCTCCCCTTCATCTACACTGATTGAAGTGGATTTAACAAGTGACATCAATAAGGGATCATATCTTTCACCTGGATTCACCTGGTCAGTCTTTCATGTTCTTAATGTTTTGTCCAGTCAGTGAATATATATATAATGTCTCCTGCTGTATTTAATTATCTACATGTTGTTGAGCAACAGAGTATAAGCTCATTTGAACCACACAAAACCACTTTTTGCAAGTGTGTTGATTATTGATGCCATATTAATATCATGTTTAACTGTAGGCTCTGCGCTTATCTACCTGTCATTGGGAGAGTCAGTGTGATGGAGAGTAATGCCTAAGCTTATAGCATCCATAACAGGCTTTTAGTTGGTGCATGATATGATCACCTGCAGCTAAATTATTTAGAGAAAATCATCTCGTCGGCTGGGTCTGAAATGGCACCCATAGTGGTCTAAAGCAGTACACTATGTAGTGCGTAGGGTGCCAATCTAATCTCCAACCTCCAGTCAGAGAGAACCAGAACCAGTCCAGTCCAAGGCCAGCTCAGTTGGACATTTTCTCAAAGTGTCAGAGTTGTCACAGCTCTTACCTCAGGCTTGCAGGAATAAATTCTCACACAATTCTCTGAGCTGAAATTGGCCATCTCCCACATGTCCTTCACTCCAGGACCTCTGGTAGTGCATATAGTAATGGACGTGTGTGTGTGTGTGCATGCGCTTGTAGTAATGGATGTGGGGGTGTGTATAGTAATGGGGGTGTGTATAGTAATGGGGGTGTGTATAGTAATGGGGGTGTGTATAGTAATGGGGGTGTGTATAGTAATGGGGGTGTGTATAGTAATGATGGTGTGTATAGTAATGGGGGTGTGTATAGTAATGGGGGTGTGTATAGTAATGGGGGGGTGGGGTGTATAGTAATGGGGGTGTGTATAGTAATGGGGGTGTGTATAGTAATGGGGGTGTGTATAGTAATGGGGGTGTGTATAGTAATGGGGGGGTGTGTAGTAATGGGGGGGTGTATAGTAATGGGGGTGTGTATAGTAATGATGGTGTGTATAGTAATGGGGGTGTGTATAGTAATGGGGGGGGTGTATAGTAATGGGGGGGTGTATAGTAATGGGGGTGTGTATAGTAATGGGGGTGTGTATAGTAATGGGGGGTGTATAGTAATGGGGGGTGTATAGTAATGGGGGTGTGTATAGTAATGGGGGGGTGTATAGTAATGGGGGGTGTATAGTAATGGGGGTGTGTATAGTAATGGGGGTGTGTATAGTAATGGGGGGTGTATAGTAATGGGGGTGTGTATAGTAATGGGGGGGTATGTATAGTAATGATGGTGTGTATAGTAATGGGGGTGTGTATAGTAATGGGGGTGTGTATAGTAATGGGGGGGGTGTATAGTAATATAGTAATGGGGGTGTGTATAGTAATGGGGGCGTATAGTAATGGGGGGGGTGTATAGTAATGATGGTGTGTATAGTAATGGGGGGGTGTATAGTAATGGGGGTGTGTATAGTAATGGGGGTGTGTATAGTAATGGGGATGTGTATAGTAATGATGGTGTGTATAGTAATGGGGGTGTGTATAGTAATGGGGGTGTGTATAGTAATGGGGGGGTGTATAGTAATGGGGGGGTGTATAGTAATGATGGTGTGTATAGTAATGGGGGTGTGTATAGTAATGGGGGGGTGTATAGTAATGGGGGGGTGTATAGTAATGGGGGTGTGTATAGTAATGGGGGGGTGTATAGTAATAGGGGGGTGTATAGTAATGGGGGGGGTGTATAGTAATGGGGGTGTGTATAGTAATGGGGGGGGGTGTATAGTAATGGGGGTGTGTATAGTAATGGGGGTGTGTATAGTAATGGGGGGGTGTATAGTAATGGGGGGTGTATAGTAATGGGATGGGGGGGTGTATAGTAATGGGGGGGGTGTATAGTAATGGGGGTGTGTATAGTAATGGGGGTGTGTATAGTGATGGGGGGGGTGTATAGTAATGGGGGGGTGTATAGTAATGGGGGGGTGTATAGTAATGGGGGGGTGTATAGTAATGATGGTGTGTATAGTAATGGGGGTGTGTATAGTAATGATGGTGTGTATAGTAATGATGGTGTGCATAGTAATGATGGTGTGTATAGTAATGGGGGTGTGTATAGTAATGGGGGTGTGTACAGTAATGGGGGTGTGTATAGTAATGTGGGGGTGTGTATAGTAATGGGGGTGTGTATAGTAATGATGGTGTGTATAGTATTGGGGGTGTGTATAGTAATGGGGGTGTGTATAGTAATGGGGGGGTGTATAGTAATGGGGGGTGTGTATAGTAATGGGGGGGTATAGTAATGGGGGGGTGTATAGTAATGGGGGGGTGTATAGTATTGGGGGTTTGTATAGTAATGGGGGGGGGGGGTGTATAGTAATGGGGGTTTGTATAGTAATGGGAGGGTGTATAGTAATGGGGGTGTGTATAGTAATGGGGGGTGTGTATAGTAATGATGGTGTGTATAGTAATGGGGGTGTGTATAGTAATGGGGGTGTGTATAGTAATGGGGGGGTGTATAGTAATGATGGTGTGTATAGTAATGGGGGGTGTGTATAGTAATGGGGGGTGTGTATAGTAATGGGGGGTGTTATAGTAATGGGGGTGTGTATAGTAATGGGGGGGTGTATAGTAATGGGGGGGTGTATAGTAATGGGGGTGTGTATAGTAATGATGGTGTGTATAGTAATGATGGTGTGTATAGTAATGGGGGGGGGTGTATAGTAATGGGGGTGTGTATAGTAATGGGGGTGTGTATAGTAATGGGGGGGTGTATAGTAATGGGGGGTGTGTATAGTAATGGGGGTGTGTATAGTATAGTAATGATGGTGTGTATAGTAATGATGGTGTGTATAGTAATGGGGGGGTGTATAGTAATGGGGGGGGTGTATAGTAATGGGGGTGTGTATAGTAATGGGGGTGTGTATAGTAATGGGGGGTGTATAGTAATGGGGGGTGGTATAGTAATGGGGGGGTGTATAGTAATGGGGGTGTGTATAGTAATGGGGGTGTATAAGTAATGGGGGGGTGTATAGTAATGGGGGTGTGTATAGTAATGGGGGTGTATAGTAATGGGGGGGTGTATAGTAATGATGGTGTGTGTATAGTAATGGGGGGGTGTATAGTAATGGGGGTGTGTATAGTAATGGGGGTGTGTATAGTAATGGGGGTGTGTATAGTATTGGGGTGTGTATAGTAATGGGGGTGTGTATAGTAATGGGTGTGTGCTAATAGTAATGGGGGTGTGTATAGTAATGGGGGTGTGTATAGTAATGGGGTGTGTATAGTAATGGGGGGTGTGTGGTGTATAGTAATGGGGGGGTGTATAGTAATGGGGGGTGTATAGTAATGGGGGGGTGTATAGTAATGGGGTGTGTATAGTAATGGGGGTGTGTATAGTAATGGGGGTGTGTATAGTAATGGGGGGTGTATAGTAATGATGGGGTGTATAGTAATGATGGTGTGTATAGTAATGGGGGTGTGTATAGTAATGGGGGTGTGTATAGTAATGGGGGTATGTATAGTAATGGGGGTGTGTATAGTAATGGGGGTGTGTATAGTAATGGGGGTGTGTATAGTAATGGGGGTGTATAGTAATGGGGGGGTGTATAGTAATGGGGGGGGTGTATAGTAATGGGGGGGTGTATAGTAATGATGGTGTGTATGGTAATGGGGGTGTGTATAGTAATGGGGGTGTGTATAGTAATGGGGGGGTGTATAGTAATGGGGGGGTGTATAGTAATGGGGGTGTGTATAGTATTGGGGGGTGTATAGTAATGGGGGTGTGTATAGTAATGGGGGTGTATTGGGGGTGTGTATAGTAATGGGGGTGTGTATAGTAATGATGGTGAGTATAGTAATGGGGGTGTGTATAGTATTGGGGGTGTGTATAGTATTGGGGGTGTGTATAGTAATGGGGGTGTGTATAGTAATGGGGGTGTGTATAGTAAATGGGGGTGGGTGTGTTTAGTATTGGGGGTGTGTATAGTAATGGGGGGGTGTATAGTAATGGGGGGGGTGTATAGTAATGGGGGGGTGTATAGTAATGGGGGTGTGTATAGTAATGGGGGTGTGTATAGAAATGATGGGGTGTATAGTAATGGGGGTGTGTATAGTAATGGGGGTGTATAGTAATGGGGGGTATGTATAGTAATGGGGGTATGTATAGTAATGGGGGTGTATAGTAAATGGGGGTGTGTATAGTAATGGGGGGGTGTGTAGTAATGGGGGGGGGGTGTGTATAGTAATGGGGGGGTGGTATGGTAATGGGGGGGAGTGTGTATAGTAAATGGGGGGGTGTATAGTAATGGGGGGTGTATAGTAATGGGGGGGTGTATAGTAATGGGGGGGTGTGTATAGTAATGGGGGTGTGTATAGTAAATGGGGGTGTGTATAGTAATGGGGGTGTGTATAGTATTGGGGGTGTGTATAGTAATGGGGGTGTGTATAGTAATGGGGGTGTATAGTAATGGGGGTGTGTATAGTAATGGGGGTGTGTATAGTATTGGGGGTGTGTATAGTAATGGGGGGGTGTATAGTAATGGGGGGTGTATAGTAATGGGGGGGTGTATAGTAATGGGGGGGTGTATACTAATGGGGGTGTGTATAGTAATGGGGGTGTGTATAGTAATGGGGGTGTGTATAGTAATGGGGGTGTATAGTAATGGGGGTGTGTATAGTAATGGGGGGGTGTATAGTAATGATGGGGGTGTATAGTAATGATGGGGTGTGTATAGTAATGGGGGTGTGTATAGTAATGGGGGTATGTAATAGTAATGGGGGTATGTAATGTATAGTAATGGGGGTGTGGTATAGTAATGGGGGTGTATAGTAATGGGGGTGTGTATAGTAATGGGGGTGTATAGTAATGGGGGGGGTGTATAGTAATGGGGGGGGTGTATAGTAATGGGGGGGTGTATAGTAATGATGGTGTGTATGGTATTGGGGGTGTGTATAGTAATGGGGGTGTGTATAGTAATGGGGGGGGTGTATAGTAATGGGGGGTGTGTATAGTAATGGGGGTGTGTATAGTATTGGGGGGTGTGTATAGTAATGGGGGTGTGTATAGTAATGGGGGTGTGTATAGTATTGGGGGTGTGGTATAGTATTGGGGTGTGTGTATAGTAATGGCGGGTTGTGTGTATAGTAATGATGTTGTGTATAGTAATGATGGTGTGTATAGTAATGGGGGTGTGTATAGTATTGGGGGTGTGTATAGTATTGGGGGGGTGTATAGTAATGGGGGTGTGTATAGTATTGGATTGGGGGGGGTGTATAGTATTGGGGGGGGTGTATAGTAATGGGGGTGTGTATAGTATTGGGGGTGTGTATAGTAATGGGGGTGTGTATAGTAATGGGGGTGTGTATAGTAATGGGGGTGTGTTATAGTAATGATGGTGTGTATAGTAATGATGGTGTGTATAGTAATGGGGGGAGGTGTATAGTAATGGGGGGGTGTATAGTAATGGGGGTGTGTATAGTAATGGGGGTGTGTATAGTAATGGGGGGGTGTATAGTAATGGGGGGTGTGATATAGTAATGGGGGGTGTGTGTATAGTAATGATGGGTGTGTATAGTAATGGGGTTGTGTATAGTATTGGGGGTGTGTATAAGTATTGGGGGGTGTGTTTTAGTAATGGGGGGGGTGTATAGTATTGGGGGGGGTGTATAGTAATGGGGTGTGTATAGAAATGGGGGTGTGTATGTAATGGGGGTGTGTATGTAATGATGGTGTGTATAGTATAGTAATGGGGTGTGTATAGTAATGGGGGGTGTATAGTAATGGGGGGGTGTATAGTAATGGGGGGGTGTATAGTAATGATGGTGTGTATAGTAATGGGGGTGTGTATAGTAATGGGGGGTGTGTATAGTAATGGGGGGTGTGTATAGTAAATGGGGGGTATGTATAGTAATGGGGGTGTGTATAGTAATGGGGGTGTGTATAGTAATGAGGGTGTGTATAGTAATGGGGGGTGTATAGTAATGGGTGGGTGGTGTATAGTAATGGGGGTGTATAGTAATGGGATGGTGTATAGTAATGGTGGGGTGAATAGTAATGGGGGTGTGTATAGTAATGGGGGTGTATAGTACTGGGGGGTGTATAGTAATGGGGGGGTGTTCTAGTAATGGGGTTTGTGTATAGTTAATGGGGGTGTATAGTAATGGGGGTGTGTATTAGAAATGGGGGTGTGCTATAGTAATGGGGGTGTGTATAGTAATGGGGGTG